>CABHPQ010134044.1:523-25233 GCA_902168405.1 Peromyscus aztecus
GCACAACATGTGTACAGGGTGCTTTCAGAGACCAGAAGAGGGCGCTGGAGTTTCTGAAGCTGGAGTTAAAGGAAGTGGTGAGGAACTGAGCCTGGGTCCACTGCAGGAGCAGCCAGTGGCCTTCCTCACTGGCCAGTCTCTCTAACCTGTTACATCTTCCATCAGCTGGCACTTCCTGTATGAAACATCCCTCTTCTTCTCCAGCAGAACCGTTTACACCAGCGTACTGCTGACATGTTAAATGGACCACCGTTCTGTCTGTCTGTTTCTCCCCTTCGCTCTTTGCCATGTCCTTCTTCCCGTCATTAAGACACTTGGGCTGTATCCGGCACGTGCGGCATGTATTTTGGCCACTGTTCTTTCCTTGGGGTTGTTGAGGCGCGTGGCTTTGCACTGTTCTGCCACTGCCTACTTTCTCGATTACAGATGAATCTTCGAAGCACCGCATTCCTTTCAAACTCCCACTTCCCATATGAGTCTTACAACACCATCTTCCAACACTTTACTAAAGAGAAAACCCATGCCAGGCAAGCACCGACCACTGAGCCTTCCAACCCTCCTCTGTTGGAATGTGTTACGACTTTTATTTAACACTCTCCCATCCTTTTCCCAACTGTATCTATTTCCTTTCCATATTTGAACAACTCCAGCTTACGTTGACATATAAAGAAATTAAGAAAACTCGTCTCCACACGGGCGGGCCTGCATTTCTACCGTCCCACACCTCACTTGAAGCAGTCATCTTCAGCATTGCTTGTAGTGAGAGTCCATCACAGCTCCAGTCCAGTTCCCACCACTCAGGGGAAGTATTTCCGTTTTATGCTCATTTCTGAATGGCAGTTCCTGCGACCGCCGATTTTTCTCTCAGCACTTTAAACTTGTTTCTCTGCTGTCTTCTAGCTTACAGGGAAATGTAGAAAGCTCCTGGTCATGGTCTCCTCAGTGTTCTTCTCGTCTGCCCTCTCTCTTCCTGCAGGTCCATGTATGGAAGACTGGTTGGTTGAGACTGGGGATACTGGGAAGTGAACCCTGAGCCTTGGGCATGTACACAAGCGCTCCCTGACTAAACCGTGTTCTAAGCCTACTTTTATTTATTTTTTTATTTTGAAACTTGCTCTGCCCTTGAACTTCTTATGTATCTCTAGCTGCCCTTGAACTTGTAACTCTCACGCTTCAGCCTCTCAGGGAGCTGGGATTACAGGCCTGCACAGGCTCTGCTTTGGTGTTTACTAGTGCTCCATAAATCACTGAGGTTCTGTTCACTGCTCCCCCCCACACACTTTAGTTTGGAAATTTCCTCTGGCATATCTTCATTCACCTATTATTTTCTCTCTGCAATATATCCAATAAAAAGTTAATCCTATTTAATGAATGTTTGATACCAGGTAGTCGTTTACAATTAGTCTTCTTTTTTTTTTTTTAACAATTTCCATATTTCTTCAAAGTTTGTCTCTTCCTCTGTTATAACCATCTTTTCCTGTAGATTTGGAAGCATATTATAATCAATATTTTTAAATCCTCCCCTGCCAACTCCAAGGTCTGGGTGGTAGATGCAATCTGCTCTGTTAAACTCAAACCTTTTTTTTTTTTTTGTCTTGACTGCAAGTCAAACGTTTGGACATCACGGATGAAACATTAGACACACTTCTGTCTCCATGTAGCTCTGGAGAGTGCTGAGCTGAATAGCCGGGAGCTCGCAGGAATTCATTGTGAAGCTTTGTCCCAGGAGGTCAGACTTAGAGCATCTGCTCCTGCCGATGACACTCACTGGTCCTCAAGGGCAATTCTAATGCAGGTGTTGACTTCCAGCTCCAGGATCCCCAGTCCTGTATCCTCAACACAGACAAGCTGCTGGAGCCTCGGCTCATCGGTTTCAGCCTTCCACACATCATTTCCACCAGATTCCACACCTGCCCAGCTCAGGAGGCCGCCAGGGACTCCAGGATTTAGGCCTCGGGTAGGACTGGGTCAGGTTAGGGGCCTTCCTAGTTCAGTCTATAGTTTGAGAAACATTGGACTTGTTTCTCTAAGGGTCCAGGTGACTCAGCAGTGACTGCTCCTGGCCCTGGGCTTTGATCTGCCAGGCTCTCTTTATTCCAGCATCCATCTAATCATTCTGTATAGATGTATTTCTACTAGCAATTTCCCCTTGGTTTCATTTTGGTAAGTCATATGCATCCTGAGCCTTGTCTGTTTCCTTTAGATTTTCCAGCTTATTGGAATATGAACTTTCAAAACACTCTGTTGATCTCCAGGTTTCAACAGCACCTGTTGTAATATCCCCCCGTCACTCCTTTGATTAATATGGCCTCCTTTCTCTTTATTTTGGTGAGATTGACTAAGGGCTTGTCAACTTGGTATATATTTCAGGAGCAAACTATTGGTTTCCTTGGGCCTTTACATGTTGCCCTTTCGTCTCCCTCATTGCTGTCTGCCTGGAGCTTTAGTTCTCTCTTCCCACTGATCTGAGGTTTACCTCATTCCCGGTTTCCTGAGGCCACGAGATGCATCATTCAGTTATTTACCACATCCTCCGTGATCACTTCCTAACAGAGTACCTGTAACTTTGAATTTTCCTCTTAGAACTTCCTTTGCTGAATTTGAAAAACCTCTTGGAAGTTCTGTTCTTATTTCAGTTTGATTCTGGGAGATTTTTAAATGTCCCCCAGTTTCCTCAACAATCGTGTGTGTTCAACGTGTGCCATCCAATTTCTGTGTGTTTATCACTTCCCTACAGTGTCCCTTACCGTCTCTACTCATAAAGACATAGAAAATCATTTCAGTTGTTTATATTTGTTAAGGCTTGCTTTGTGGCTTAAAAAAAAACAACGATCTGTTCTGGAGAAAATCCATGGGTTGCTGAGAAGAACATTAGAATCTACTATAGATGTCTTAGTTCTTGACTTTGAACTTTTCTCTGGATAACCATTTGTTAATAAGAGATATCTACAGATTGTTTTATATAGACTTATTAGTACATTTATGTCCCATAGTGTTTGTTTATAAAATTGGTTACATCAATGTTCAATTCGTATGTGTGTGTATGTTGTGTGTGTGTGCATGCATGTGTATATATATATATATATATGGATATGTACATGTACATATATATATAACTGTTATATATTCTTGATTCTCTTTATTAATGTGTAGTGACATTATTTACCCCTTCTGGCCAGGTTTGATTCAACAAATGATTTATAGTATATAAGTGTGGCTACTCCTACTTTTTTATTCTGTTTGATTAGAACAACATTGTCCATATTTCCTCCTTCAGTCTCTTGATGTCTTTGCCAGTGGAGTAAGTTTCCCGTGGACAGAAAATAACCAGATCTTGCTTTTAATCCACTCAGCCAGTGTGTGTCTTGAAGAGTTCAGACAGCCGTGTTTCCAGCTCTGATTGAGAGTGGGCACTGAGGGTGCCCACCTTGTCCCTCCCCTCTTAGAGACTTGCTGGTCTGCTGAGCTAATACAGTTTCCTCCCTCCTCCTCATTTGTTTAACTGTCCCCCGGTGAAATTCATTGTTTCTTGAGCTGCTAACCCTGTGCCCGTCTTCCTTCCTCCTCCCTGGGCAGCTGTCCCTCGAGCATCTTCTGCACCGCTGCCTTCGTGGGCGGGAATCGCTTCGGTCTTGATTTGCCCTTCCACTTTAGAAGATAACTTTGCTGGAGGTAGCAATCTTTCCTGACAATCTCTCTTGTTTTTTGTTTCAGTGCTTGAAAAACATCAGCCTGTGCTCTTCCGTCCTTCAGGGCCTCTGCTGAGAGGACCTGCTGCTTCTCTGATAGGTTTGCCTTTGTGAGTAACTTGGCACTTCTCTCTGAGAGTTTTTAATCCCCGGGCTTTGTTCTGTGCTCTCGACTTCCCAGCTATAATTCGGATGTGCACAGGTTCATTTCCGGCCATGCCTATTCAAACAGGCAAGTGCCTCCTACCCTTGGATGTTCATTTGTTTCCCTAGGTCTGAAGTTTTCTGTTGTGATTTCATCGACGACATTTCTGGGCTTTTAGTCTTTCTTCCCTTTTCTATAACATGGCTCCAAACACATTTATTTCATTTTAAAGAATGTGTATGGGGAGTACGTACTCCTGAGGAGGCCAGCAGCGATAGTCAAATCCCCTGGAACTAGAGTCACAGGCAATTCCGAACCACCTGACATCGGTTCTGGGAGCCAAACATAGGTCCTGGGTAAGAGCACAAATACTCTCACCTGCTGAGCCAGCTCTCCAGCTTCAGTCTTGTCTCTTGACTGCATCCCGAAGGCCTTGGATGTCATCGTTATGGCTGTATCCTGTCTTTCTTGTCACATCTTCATCTAATCATTCCTCAGCCTTGTCTTTAATCCCTGCTAGTCCTTCTCCTGCCTGGTTCAGTCTATTAGGAATCATTTTTATTGAGATTTTAATTTGATTTATTGACCTTTGGGTTCCCGGGAGTTCTGGAGGGAGGCTGTTGGACTGTTTGGTTTCATTTGTCTCACTGTTTTTCTCATCCAGTTGTTGAACGTCTTAGCCAAGTTGCTGGATTTCTTGTTCATATCTTGAATTTACTCCATTCACCTAAGTATTGAAATCTTCTTCAAGGTCACTGGCCATTTTAACAAGGAGACTTTGGTATTTCTGTCAGGCATTTCAGTCAGTCTTTGGATTCAGTTGTTCATAGGTGTGACATCTCGGGTGAATCCTATAGAGTCCTGCTTTCCATGGTTCTTGTTTTTTATGAGTTGAGAACTATGCAACTATTGGGATGCCTATCTTTCCCAGTTCCTTCTGGGGTCTTCTTAGGGAGCAGCTGTTTCTTAGGGCTCAATTTCCAGTGGCACTCAGAGAGAGAGAGAAGCAAATGAATCTTCAGCCTGGCGCATTCTGCAGGATAAGGCTCAGGCAGGTCAAAGGTCAGCTATCAAACTCAGGTCTGCGTTCTATTTAGAAGCTTCCCCTCTTTGCAGAGTAGAAGCTGATGTTGGCCGACACACTTTGCAGCCCATAAACTAGGCAGCTTCTCCCTTGCTCTAGAGGCCCCACGGTGTTTGCAGTCAAGGGTGGCAGATTCCCAAGCCCAGGGGCTCTGGAGTATTGGGGAAGAAAAAGAGAGCATTGAGCTCCACAATGGAGGGAACAGACTCCAGGTGACCCATCACCCGGCCTGCCCGTGGTGGTGGCTTCAGATCCTACCACCTCCTGGAATGGAGGGAGGGAGAGAGAGAGGGAGCAAGCTGTGGAAATAGAGGAATCTGGGATCTGCTAAACCTGAGCTTGGAGCTCTGGTCCCAGTATACATAAATAACACACGGTATGATGCAACTCTGGAGGCTGAGCAATCCCCGGGCCACAGGTTCGGGGCTTGGTCTCTGAAGTGACCCTCAGGTGTCAGGGCTCACTCCTTTACAACACAGGGCATGCCCAATGCCCACCACATCCTCACAGCATAAACTTCCTGCTCCTTAACTTCTTAGTGGGTTGGTACAGGACCCTCTTTCATAGCTCTCTCCCGCTCAGACACTGGGGCAGGGTGTCCTCAGGGTATCTGACTCTTCGTTCGGTTTTTTTTTGGGGGGGGGGTTTCGAGACAGGGTTTCTCTGTGTAGCTTTGCGCCTTTCCTGGAACTCACTTGGTAGCCCAGGCTGGCCTAGAACTCACAGAGATCCGCCTGGCTCTGCCTCCCGAGTGCTGGGATTAAAGGTGTGCGCCACCATCGCCCGGCCTGTTCTGTTTTTTAAGATACAATTTTTTGAATATACTATTTTCTTTTTATGTGACAGGTATTTTGCCTGCATGTATGTCTGTATGCTGTGTATGATCCTAGTGTCTGCAGAGACCAGAAGAGGGCATCGGGTCCTCTGGAACTGGAGTTAGTAATGTTTGTGAGCAGCCATGTGGGTGCTGGGAATTAAACCTGGGTCCTCTGGAAGAGCAGCCAGTGCTCTTAACCACTAAGCCAGTTCTCCAGTCCCCCTGACTTATTTTCATGTCCCCAGAGTATCTAAGTGTCCAATAATAGACTCCTCCTTACATTTTTTAAATGATTATTTTATTTTATGTGTATTAGTATTAGACCCGCATGTATGTTTGTGTACCACATGCATGTCTGGTGCCCTCAGAAGCCAAAGGAGGATGTCAGATCATCTAGAAATAACATTACAAACAGTTGTGAGCTACCATGTAGGTGCTGGGACTCAAACCCGGGTCCCCTGGAAGAGCAGCCAGTGCTCTTGCTCACTGAACCACCCATCCCATCCCAATAGACCACTTATTGAGATAACACTTTGACATATCACTGAGATACGGGGAGTGACAAAATGGATGTCTCCCCTCCCCCTGGCCTGACACATTACAGGAGCCCCTCCAGTGTATTTAAAACTTGTAAGAACTTCACGTTCATACTGCGGCCACGATTGGCAAGCTGTCACCGAGTCTGCCTGGCTCACTGTGTGGTTGTGGCTTCAGCTTTCTCTCATGCCTGGCGACTCTGCGACTCTGCAGTGGAGCTGTCACCTACTCAACTTGTCTGTCTTTCTGATTGTCCTCCCTTTCATCTCTGCTGACACCATCGCCGTGATCTCCCCTGCCCCTCTTCTTCTCCCCATGGATAGCCTGTCCTTTGTTAATCTGACTCCTTTATGTGTCAAACAGACAGCTTTCTAATCTGCCATCTTCCCCCAGGAAACCTCTTGAAGGCAATTTGAGGTCAGCGTTTGGAGTGCCCCTGTCTGGGGTTTCCTAATGTCTCAGGTTTTTCTCCTGCACTTCCTGGACCCTTGAAACACCACTGCCTCTGGCCATGGTGGAAAAGGAACTCGTGGGGCTTTCCCTTCTTGCCTCAACTAGAAAATGGAACAGATTTATGATAGTGTTTTCTGGTCTTGAATAATAGACACATGAGCCAGTGATCCCTGGGAGAAAATAAAGAAACTGTCTTTTTGTCAACAAGACTGAGAGGAGAGGAGGGAGAGTGACATCAAAACCATTTGAAGAGGAGCAGGAGAGGCGGCGCCGTGGTGACAAGCGGGCACTGGTTTTCCAGAAGACCCAAGTTCTGTTCCCAGCACCCACGCTGGGCAGTCTACAGCTCCGGGGAATATGGCACTTGCTTCTGGCCTCCACAGATCCCTGCACTTCTGCCACACCACCACACACACACTCATGCTCATACACACAGACACACACTTGTGCATAAACATGCACATCGCACACGTGCATACACAGGCACATAATTTAAAAAAATATATTTGGAAAAGTGCCTGAAAGCTTCTATGATTTTATGAAAATGGCAATATATAGATATAAGAACTAAAAAATAAAAGAAACTAAACCATGAAGAGAGCCACACCTACAGACATCACAGTCAAAGAGACTGAGTCAAAGGCAGGGAAATTCTGTAAGTAGAAAGTGAAGACTGGTTGGTCATACACAGGGGGCCATAGTTAATGAACGACTTCTCAGTATAAATAACAAGAAGTGAAGAGGTGGCACATTTCGTGTGTAAAAAGTAAACAGGCAACCCAGATTCTGTAGCTCGTAAAGCTGTTGTTTAAATTCAGTTAGAAGCAAAACATCCCTAATTTTTAAAAAAGCAAATGAGTTTCTTACAGATATACTGTATAAGAATTGGTAAGGCATATAGAAACTAGTCCATGTCAGTGACTGAGTTCACATACAAACACATGCATGCATTGTTTTTTAGATATGTATTTATTTAATGTCTATGTATATGTGCCTAAGTGTATGTCCATATACCACATGTGAACAGGTGTCTGTGGAGGCCAGAAGAGGGTGTGAGAGTCTGCAAACTGGAGTTATACATGGTTGTGAGCCACCTAGTGTTGGTGCAAGGACCCAAACCTGGGTCTTCTGCAAGGGCAGCACGTCAAGGTTGGAGAGGTGACTGGTGGTGGGGGTGGGGGGTCTTGAGAGCACTGGCTACTCTTCCAGAGGACCGTCGTTTGGTTTCCAACACCTATATGGTGTCAAGTTCCAAAGGATCTAATGCCCTCTTCTGGACTCCACAGGTACTGCACACATATGGTTCACAGACATGCAAGCAAAATACTTATACATAGAAAATAAAAATTTCAAAAATATTTTTTGAGCAACAAATGATGTTGACCACTGAGCCATCTCTCCAGCCCTATATGCATGCATTCTTAAATGCCTTCAAACTTCAATATTGTTTAAAATAATAGTTGGAGCTCTGCATTGTTTGTTTTGTTAAAGGCATAGCACACTTCCACATTTAGAAAGAGAATTGATCTGTGTTTCTCTAGCTCCCATGATAAACACTACTGGGCACCCCGGATGTTACACATCTTATGAAAAGTTGATAAAGGAAGGAAGACTGGCAAGGGGCCTCAGGATTCCAAGAATGGCATAGAGTTGAGTTCTCTGGGTTATTCTTTTCTTTACATAACTCAGATTTGGCCTCTAAGAAAGTGACACCCTGGAAATACTAATGTGTTTAAATAAAAATGACCCAATGAGAACTCACTTTCCCTAACCAAAGGAGAGGGGATGGGACAGGTAGTGACATGGGACCTTTCAAACAAGAACCTCTCCTCTGCTGCCAAACATGAAGAAGAGACTGAAGCCCAGCTCCACACGGCCATGAGAGACTGGGGAGAGAACAGACGTCTGTCCTTGGGAGGTGACGAAGTTATTTTTGCGTCTCTGTAATCAAGTACTTGTTTTAGCAGCTCAAGGTGGGGGAAGGTTTCCTCACAGTTTCAGACAGATTTCAGTACCTCACTGCAAGGGAGGTGTGGAAGTTAGCCCAGCTCATGGGTGTAGTGGTAGCATGTGGTGGTGGGTGCAGATCATGTGGTAGCATGTGGTGGTGGGTGCAGATCATGGATATAGTGGTAGCCTGTAGTGTGGGTCTCCACACAGCAGCTGATGTGGAAGCAGAGAGTGTGAGCCAGAACCAGGGGTAAGTATTACCTTCAAAGGCGTGCTGCCAGTGTTTCTGTTTCTGCCAACCCCATCCCACCCTTCGAAAGGGTCCTCAGCCTTCAAAAGAGCAGCCTAAGCAGGAGACCTAGCATTTCAAACAGGAGCCTGGGGAAGACATTTCAGATTCAAGCCGCACCTGGCCCACAAAGGCTCACGGCCATTTCATAATTCAAAATGTACTTAGTCCAACTTCCAAAGGCCCCATAGTCTTAACAGTCCCGATTCTGCTCAAAAGGCCAAAGTTCAGTCTCTTCTGAGTCCCAAAGAAGTCTTTCAACTGGGAGCCTCTCTAAAGCCAAAACTTAAGTTACACGTTTCCAGCATACAAAGGCATGGAGCAGGCATTTGCATTTCAAAGGAAGGGACAAGACAGTAAGGAAAGATCGGACCAAAGCAAGACTAAATCTAACAGGGATATTACCTGTGGGGCACGTGTTGGCTTCATGTGAACTTCGGTGAGCTTGAACGGATCCATTCCAACAGTCCAGTCATTTGCAACACATGACCTTTCACTTGGGTTGGTTGTACTCAGGACTTGCAGCTTTCTCAGGCAAACATTCCACATTCTGGAATATGTATATTTTGCTAGAGAATATTAGCACTATTTGAGAAGAACATAAATGAAAAAAATGGAGCTATGCTCAGTAAGACTGATTTTTTAAAAAAGATGAATTTATTTTTATTTTATATGTATGAGTATTTGGCCTACATATAAGTTATACACCAGGTGCCTGTAGAGGTCAGAAGAGGGCATCAGCTCCCCTAGAACTAGAGTTACAAAGGATTGTCAGGTGCCTGGAACTGAACTCGGGTCCTCTGGAAGAGCATCCTGTGTTCTTAACCACAAACATCTCTCCAGCCTCAAGCCATTGTGTTTTCACCAGAATTAAGTTATTATTAAGGAAATGGCAAGAAGTTAAAGATGAACTTTGTGAATAGTGTGGTTTATGGAGCAATGACAAAAAATTATTTAGTTGCAAAATAAAAGTGGGACAAAAAATGACAACTGAAATTGCTTACCACAGAGGGTAGGAAAGGAGGAACAGATAGCAAGCGTTTTGAATCAAAGAGCAGGTGCAGCCCCACCACACCACTGACTATACCAACATTATCACCGATCATATAAAACGTGATTGACCAACTGTTTCAATGAAAATATAAAAATTGTTAAACTAGACATAAGAAGAAACAGCCGAGTAAGTGCTGACTATAACATATAGAACTTCCTGGAGTTAGGAAGAGACGTCTATCTGAGAAAGCATTTGGGACACCACACAGACAAGACTAGGGAAGAACTTCTCCTGTCACGCTAGAATAAAAACACTAACACAGAGAACAGAGACAACACTGTGAAAGCAGCCGGGGTCATGCAGAAAGGCAGGCCCTTCAGAGCCACAGCGAATCATCCAACAGAGACTTTCAAAGCCAGGAACGCCCGGACAGCTGTATTTCCAGTTGTGAAAGACAACAATTGCCAACCTGAATACTCTAATCATCAAAGGAAAAATGAAAACTTTCCATGATTAAAAAAAAAAAAAAAAGATAAAGGAATTTATGACTGTGGAAGCCAGTTCTACAGAAAACACTTGAAGGTATCCTTCGAACCAGAGAAAAACAAGTCTGTGAGGCCACAGGAAAGAATAGATGGTGCTAGAATAACAGTTAACCAAGAGGGAAAGAGGAAACAAAACACTACAGAATCAACAAAATGGCAACAATCAGTAGAAGCATTTTAAAAATAAGTCTGAGTATTAATGATCTTAACTCCCCTGTCAAAAGGTACAGACTAGGAGGTTGGATCATCAAGCAGGGCCTTCCTATCTGCTGCCTCCAAGAAATGCACCTCACCACAAAAGACAGACACCATCTTGGGGTCAAAGGATGGAAAGTGTTCAAAGCAAACGGACCTAGGAAACAAACAGGAGTTGATGTTCCAGTACCTGACAAAATAGACTTCCTACCCAAAGCAGTGAAAAGCAATTAAGAAGCCCACTTCATGCTGGCTACAGGAACAAGTCATCAAGAAGACACTGTGACTCTAGACATAAACGCCCGAAGACAGGTGTACCCGGTTTCATAAAACAAATACTATTGTATGTAAAGTCACAGATTAACCTGAGCACAATGGTTAGTGAGTTCAATACCCCATTCTTAGAAACTGGCAGGCCTTCTCAACAAAAAGAAAAGAAATACATGAATCAAATGGCATCATAAATTAAACGTACTTAACATATTTACAGAACATTCCATTCAAAGTCTGCAGAACATACATTCTTCCTAACAACCCAAGAAACTCCCTCTGAAATAGACAATACATTAAGGCTCAAAGCAAGGCTCACCAAATGCAGGAGAGTTGCAATAATCCTCTGCATCCCGTCTGATCACAATGGAACAGACTATAAATCGATAGCAAGAGAAAGCCCAGAGCACACACAAACTCATGGAGGGTAAGAAATACCTTATTGAATGAGGAATGGGCCCTTGAAGAAATCAAAAAGGAAATAAAAAATTATTAAATCAAATGAAAATGAAAATACAACATACCAAAACCTATGGGATGCAACAAAAGCTTTCCTAAGAGGGAAGTTTATAGCTTAAATATCTACATTAAGAAATCAGAGAGCTTGCAAATAAATAATAACATACCTTAAAACTCTGAAGAAAAAATAAAGAACAAGCCAAATCCCAAATCAGTAGATGGAAAGGAATCATTAAGATCCGGGCAAAAATTAATAAAGTGGACACAAACAAACAAAAACTACAAAGGAGTCAATGAAACAAAGAGTTGATTCTTTGAAAAAAGAAACGTGATTGATGTACCAGAAGAAAGAGAGAAAAGATCCAAATGAACAAAATTAGACACATAAAGGGAGAAAGTACAACAGATCCCAATAAATCCGAGAAGTCATTAGACTTTACCTGAAAACACATACTCACTCTACTAATTGGAAAAGCTTAAAGATATGGGTGAAGGTCAGATGTCTAGATGCACATGACATACCCAAATTAAGTTAACATGAGATAAACAATGCAAACAGACATTTAACAAGTGCTGTGGTCAAAGCAGCACCTTACAAATCTCCCAGCTAGAAAAGGCCAGGCCCAGATGGGTTCCCGATGAGTTTTGCCAGAACTTCTAAGAACTTACACCAATGCTTTCTCAAACTATTCCATAAACTGGAAAAGGTGCAAACACTACCAAATACTTTGTATGAAGTCAGCGCTGCTGTGATATCAAAAGTAGACAGATGACCCCCAAAACAGGGCGGGGGGGGGGATTACAGATCAGTTTTCCTGATGAACTTTGAGGTAAAAATTTGTAACAAAATACTTGCAAATCTCATTCAAGAGCATATCATTTTACTACAAAGTAAACCATGACAGCAGCTAGATATTGGCTTAATTACAGATATACACATCAAAGAAGTAGAATTAGCCACAAACTTACCTATATATTAATGGCTAATTGATTTAACAAATGTCCCAAGGTGGAATAATGTGTTGAAATATGAAGGTAGGAAATCTTTCTTTCTTACATATGCTATCCAAACCACAATGTATAAAGTTTAATTTATTCAAAATGTAAGTGCTTACTCTCCAATTAGAAAGGTACAGAATCTTCTTATCCATTGCAGATCTAGTAACTGGGAAAAAGGGCAATACAGAGAAGTTGAAGCTAAGTCCCGACAGCTGAAGACACCATGCACTTCAGACACAGGACTCGGATGACTTGAGCTGGGCCTGACCTGACCGTCTCCTCCCTGAGGACTAGCTTACACAGTACCAGAAGGTGCTACCCAAGCTGCCAAGGGAGCAAAGCAACCAACAGTCCTTCCCAGCTGTGACACCTATGAACCACGACAGTGCCCAGCACGGCAGGAAATCCCTGACGGTGCAGTAGTGGCGCTGACATCTGTGGTAACCAACAGCTGTCGAACTGGACTTAAGGCCCGCTCAATAAGAGGAAGATCGTGCTTGACACCATAACCCAGATGGCCACCTGGCACTGGGAACATCCTGGATCGGGGAGAAACTGATACAGCCACTTTCCTAAACCTGTATTATCTCTAACTGCATTCTAAATATTTATCTTTGTACCCACAGACAAGTATAACTCTCACCCTTCATCAAAGAAGCTTCTTTTTTTTTTTCAGAAGATGGAGGCTATTACAGAAGGCTATGATGTTCAAAATGCAGATGGCACTGACTATGGGATGCCTACCTCCAGCTGATACATCTACAACACAACCCCAAACCCAAGGCTCAGGGAGCATCATGGGAGAAGGGCAGAAAAACAGTAAGAGCCAGAGGACCCAAAAGTTTGTTGTGAGATTGTATCTCCTAGACATGACAGGAAGTTGTGCCCACAAAAATATCAATAATATGATGCCTAAACAAGGCCTGAACAGTGACAACACCAGTTGGTAACCCAATGTGGCTGGGGAAAATCTCATAGAACTCCACCCCTAGATGAAGAGCTACAGGCAATTAATGACTGCCAAGAGAGGTAGAATTAGTCTTCCCAGGATGAGCTCCTAACTGGTTATCCGATACCAGTGGTCAGCCCCTAAAAATGTATAAATGTGAGAAACACTAAATGGGCACAGCAGGTTGTATTTATATATCTACCATGTATACATATATAAAACAATAATTTTTAAAGAAAAGGGCCATGAGTTACACATGCAAATAATATAACTGTTACAGGATTTGTATCCACATCTTATAAATAAGGCATGAGGCTCAATAAATAAAATTTATAAAATGAATTTTTAAGAAGTGATTACATGCTTGAGGACCCTTAGGAGGCGCGTGGAGGGTTAACTACATGGGAAACGCTCATCATCATTGGCCATTAGGTTTAAATTTAGATAAAGTAACTGTCCTTGTTTTCTTTTTGCTGCTGTGATAAACACCACGGCTAAAAGCAACTTGGGGAGGAAAAGGTTTATTTGGCTTACGCTTCTCCATCACAGTCTATCACTGAGAGAAACCACTGCAGGGACCTGGGCCAGGAACTGAAGCAGAGACCATGGAGAAGTCCTGGAGGCAGGAACTGAAGCAGAGACCATGGAGAGATCCTGGAGGCAGGAACTGAAGCAGAGACCATGGAGAAGTGCTGCGGACTGCTTTATTCTCCTGGGCTTGCTTGGCTTGCTTAAAAAATGTTTTTTAACTTTAAAAATTTTATATGTTGGGTATTGGTACACCATGTGTATGCCTGTTTCCCAAACAGGCCAGAAGAGGGTGCCAGATCCCCTGGAACTAGAGCTATAGATAGCAGCCATATGGATGCTGGGAATTGAACTCAGAGCCTCTGCAAGAGCAGCAAGTTCTCTTAGCCACTGAGCCATCTCTTCAGCCCCATCAGCTTACCTCTTTATACATCCCAGACCCACATGCCCAGGGGTGGCACCACACACAGTGAGCTGGGCCCGCCCATATCAATTATTAAAACAAAACAAAACAAAACAAAACAAAACAAAAAAACACCCCACGGATATGCCTACACACCAGTCTGATAGAGGGATCCTCTCAACTGAAGTTCGAGGATCTCGTCACATAACTCCAGTTTATGTCAACTTGACAAAGCACTAACAGCATAGTCACTATGAGATAACAGTACTATAAAGCAGCTGGTGTCACACTGTATCATGACTGTGTGCTAGCCTCTGAACCCAGAACTAAGTCAAGAATGTTCTCTCCTCCCCAGGGTATTCAGCATGCCTAGTTACTGGAGACTCAAGTCAAGAAACAAAGCAGTTAAGTAAGTAAAGAGAATGACAACCACACTGTCTTTATTTGCTCCCTGTACAACATTTAAAAAATCTACAAAACTCACTTTATAAACTACAGTAACTTTAGTGCAAGAAATCCAGCAAGGGCACACGTCAGTTAGATACATGTGTGTCTGTACCTACCAGCAGCAAAACTGAAGTTTTTGATGCCATTTAAAATCATGAACATGCTGGTGTGGGCCTGTACTGCCAGCATCGGGGCTATGGAAGCAGGGGGATCAAGGATCCAAAGCCAACATCAGCTTCACAGCAAGTTTGAGGACAGCCTGATCCATAAAAGACCCTCTTTAATTTCATTTTTAAATATTACTTAAAAGAGCATCTAAGGGCGCTGGAGAGATGGCTCAAAAGGAAAGAGCACTGGCTGCTCTTGAAGAGGACACGGGTTTAGTTCCCAGCATCCACATGGTGCCTCACAACCATCTGTGACTCCAGTTCCAGGGAATGTAACGCCCTCTTCTGGCCTCCGGGGGCACTGCTTACAATTGGTGCACAGACATACATTCAGTCAAAATACCCATCCGCACAAAATAAAAAATGAATACACCTTTTTAAAGAGTGTAAAAGTTATTCAGCACTAGAGATGCAGTTGCCAAAGTATCTAAGATCTACGCAATAAGAACTATGAACGATCTCACCAAAATGGAAAGGATTTGAGTGAATAATGATGTGTTGTGTTCACAGCTTAGAAGGCTCACTGTTAGGGAGACGTTTTCTCCCCATCCCACCCCCCAAGTTGATGTAAAGATTCAGTGAAGTCACAGTGCTAATAGAAAAGGCTCTGTTTGTAGAAGCTGACAAAAGTGATTAGAGGATAGCCAAAATAAGCTTTAAAGGGAAAAAATCTCTGGATGGCCCATACCATTTCATGTCAATAGGTGTTACAGGAGTTGGAGAGAAGCCTCGGCGGTTAAGAGCACTTCCTGTTTTTGCAGAGGACCTAGGTTCAATTCCCAGCGCCCAAACTGGGGGCTTACGATGGTCTGTAACTACAGTTTCAGGGGATCTGACACCATCTTCTGGCCTCTGTGAGCACATACATTCATGTGCACATACACACATAAACCAATAATTTTCTAAAAGTCTATAATTGTAGAGATACATAAACAAGACAACACACTATTGGCATGAAGATGGACAGGTGGAGTAGTGTGACAAATAAAAAATTAAATACATCTGCACTTACACGGCCAATTGACTTTTTATTGACTTATTTACTTTATTTTATTTTATTTTGTGTATATGTGTGTGTTCCTAAGTATATGTATATGCACAACATGAGTGTATGTGCCCATAAAGACCAGAAGAGGGTGTCAGATCCCTTGTGAGACTGCAGGCAGCTGTGGGCCACCCATCCTAGGTACTAAGAATGGAACCTGAGTCCTACAAATGCAGCAAGTATTCTTAACCACTGAGCCATCTTTCCAGCCCTAGCCAATTGACTTTTAATGAAGTTTCCAAGGCAATCCCATGGGGCATAGATAATGTCTTCAACAAATGCTTAAATAATTGGCCGTTCATACGCAGCAAGAAAGATATGCAGCTTAACCTTTACCTATGCCTTGTTATTTCAAATGTGTCACTGACTAAAATGAGAAATCTAAGCTATAAACGTTGTACAAGTATGGAAGTAGATGGCTGTGGCCTTAGGTGAAGAACAGATTTGCTCAACAGGGCACAAAAAACAGTGCATATTGGGACTGTGGAAGAATATATATATATATATATATATATATATATATATATATAAAACCATCAAATGAAAAGAAAAATTTACCTTCAAATAAATTTCGTTATGGTTATCAAAAATGTAAAAAGAAAGAGATAAATTGAGTATCACCATGAGGAAAATGAAAACAGAAGCTAATTAGGCCAAGAAAAGGTGTTTGTGAGATGTATACCTGAAAAGGGGGGACTTGCATCTAGAATATATAAACATTTGTTATAGTCCAACTGCAAGACAATCTCACTGTTTGACCAAAATATACAACAAAAAACTAAACCATTTGAAATAGACAACTCACAGAAAGTATACAGAGGGCCAAGAAATGTAGGAAGAGTTGCTAATAGTCACTGTTGATTAAAAAAGTCAAATCAAGACTCCAGAGAAGCATTGCCTCATTCCTGAAAACACAAAACACCAGCAACACCAAGCATCGATGAGGGCATTCAGGTACAGCCAGGGCCCCCATACAGCGCTGGGAGAAATGCAAGGCTGTGCAGGCAGCTTGGAAAAAGTGATCTGTTCTTTCCTTGGAAGTTAAATGTACATTTACCATATGTCCATCAATTCCACTCCTGGGCTTTTACATAGGTCCACACAAAGACTTTCACATGACCCTTCACGGTAGCATTCTTTAAAACCAGCAAAAATTAGAAATGACCTAAATGTTTGCCATACACATTGCAGATAAAATCATCATGGTGCATCATAGACCTCAGTCCTTTCTAAAAAGGAACATGAACTCATCTTGAAGACATGTAACAATGAAGTTCACGATTAGTATTCAAAGAGAAAGCAGCCAGACAGAAAATACCACACTCTTTATGATTCCAATTATATGAGGTCCTACAAAAGCTATGTGAACAAAAGCAGATGCCCAGTGGCCAGGGTCCAGGTGGCTCAAGAGGGGACCTATCTCCACGAATGCGGAGATGGTGTGAGGGTGGTCTTCCACCACAGCTGTGATGGGGTTTACATGTCTCAAAACCCATCCACTTCTATTTCCGTAAACAGAGAACTTCTTCACATGCACACCTGTTCTGTGAGAAGGGTAACTAGGGTTGGAGCGACAGCTCCCCAGCTGGAGCACATGTTGTGAAAGGATGGGGGTGGGAGTTTGGATCTCCAGAACCCCGTGGCACATGTGGGCATGCAGCCTGCTGGGAATTCCAGCCTCAGAAGGTGCAGACGGGGAACAAGCAGGCTATGACGACTATCCATCTCAGGCGGAGAGATGGCTGGGTGGTTAAGCGCACTTGCTGCTCTTGCTGCTGTGGACCCAAGCTTGATTCTGAACACCCACAACAGGCAGCTCATAATCTCCTGTAACTTCAGCTCCAGGGTGCCCATCACCTCTGGCCGCCCTGGGCACCTGCACTCCTGTACACACACCCACATGCAGACACACAAGTATAATTTTTGTATAATATGAATTATGTACACATAATTTTTTTAAATCAGTTTAAAAAAACACTTACTCATATCTGAGAGCTCTGGGTTTAATTGAGACGTGAACCCTGACCTCTGAGCAACTGAAGAAAATTCTACCACAAAAAGAAGACTCCAAATAGGCAACAAAAATAATTTCTACCTTCTCATAGCCTTAAATCTCAACTAAAATGTTCAGCCCAATAGTGCTCAGCTTTCTGTTTTGAGTATATCCTCCCCATACCCTGGGGATAGGGTGCACACTCCTGGGAAAAGAGTTAGATTTGGGGTGTGGGGTCATCAGGACATTCTCACCTCTGTGGCCTTTCTCCTTGGTTGCCTATGACAGGCACCACACAGCTTGTCTTCCAGGTTAGTTGAGAAGGCCATCTCACTGTCCCGGGGTGCATTGCTAGGGTTAGCTCTCTGGTATGGCTTTATGTTGACTGTTCACTACCACAAAGTGTCTCCTTTTTGACTCACATGATACTTTTCAACTTTAAAGTTTATTTGGGGAGACTTTTAAAGACTGTTATTTTAAAACAACCTAAATGCCCTTTAACAGACAAATGCATAATGAAAATGTGGTATGGATACACAATGGAATACTACTCTACCCATAAGAAAAATGAAATTTGCTGATAAATGGTTGGAGCTGGAAAATTTTAGATTGAGTGAGAAAGTTCAGACCTAGAAAGACAAATATCGCATGTTCTCTCTCATCTGCGGTTCCTAGCCCCAAATACAAATGTGGGTAAATAAACTGGAGTAACTGCAGAGACCAGGTGAGTACAAAGGAACCACAAAGAAAGGGAGACGGGAATAGCAGGATACAAGTGATATGAACAGGAAAAACGGAGAGCGGCTTTAGTTGGGAGAGAGGACGGAGAGAAGGCAATACAGAGAGGGAGGAGGGCAAAATAACAGTAAGGATGTTTGAAAAGTCACAAGGAATCATATTCTCTTTATTTACCTCAAATTACATCTAATGTGTACACACACACACATACACACACATACAGACACATACACACACATACACACACATACACACACATACATACATACACACACACATACACACACATACACACATATACACACATACACACACATACATACACACACATACACACACACATACACACACACATACACACACACACACACACATATATTAAACAAAGTTACATCATCTGGGTTGCAATGCTCCCCCTGAGAGTCATTGACTATCTAACAAAATCCCAATACCAAGCCTGAGGAACCCCCTCTTAAGTTGTTGTTCCAGGGGAGTCCAAAAGACTTCCAGAACAACAGAGCTATTGCTGTGGCCCTTGGTTCCTTCCCGGGAGCTGAAGGTCAGTTCCTATAGCTAAAGACACTGTGTACTTTGAACAAAGGACTTAGGTGACTTGAGATGGACTAACTGAAGGCCTCCTCTTTCCCAGTACCGGAAGGCACTATGCAAGCTTCCAGAAGTGGGAAACAAGCAACGTCTTGCTCAGTTGTGACACACCTATGAACCACAGTAGTGACCAGCAAGGTCTACCAAAAGGAGTAATAGTGGCACTCACACAGTCAGTAGCCACCGGCCGCCTAATTGGACCGAAGGCCCACTCAAACGGGGTAAATCAAGCCTGGTACTAGAACCCTAGCCGACTACTCAGGGCCAGGGAGGCCACGGACCTTAGAGGAGAAGCTACCACCAGCATTTCACTAAACCAGCCTAATTCTGAACTGTGTTTTAAACACTTATCCTTCCGTCCACAGATAAGTATAGCTCTCACCCTCATCAATGAAGTTTCTCTTTGCAGCAGACACAGACTGTTACAGGAACTCACAACTAGTTAAAATGGAGAGAATAACTGATCCCGGGGAGCCTAGCCCCAGAGATAGAACTCCTTCTCCTAAGGCTCAGGGAACATCTCAGAAGAAGGGAAGATTGTAAGACCCAGAGGACCAGGAAGTCAGCCGTGAGACTGTATGCCCTAGAAATAATGGGAAAATTTCATCCATCGTACCTCAATACGGCTACCTAAACCAGACCCGAACAAAGACAATACTGATAAGCATGCTACTGTAGAAAGGAGACTGTCATGGGGCCCACCCCTATACAAACAACTACAGGCAATTAAGGGATGCTAAGACCAGAATTAGTCTTCCCTAGGAAGGAGTTCCCTATCTGGTTATCCAACACTAAAGGGACTAGGCAGGTTGTGTGTGTGTGTGTGTGTGTGTGTGTGTGTGTGTGTGTGTGTGTATACAATAACAAATAACGAAAAAGAGGCCGTGGATTTGAAGGAGAGTGGGGAGGGGGTAGGGAGAGGTTGGAGGGAGGAAAGGAAAGGGGGAAAGATGTAATTATATTTTACTTTAAAAAAATAATCACCCCCCCCAAAGATTGTTACCTTAAATTTATTTGGACTCCCATATGCTTGCATTCTTGACATCCTTTTATTTTAAGCCCATCTCCTGAAACAATTTATTACGGGTGCCCTCTCTTTCCTTTTAATCTAAAATGAAAGGCTTTCTTTTAATTGATTCAACCAATTTACATTTCATGTAATTGCGGTTACAATCAGATTTACTTCAGCTGCTCTGATCCATTATTTTCTCTTTACCTTTTGTTTTATTCTTTCCTAGTCTCCATTAGAAAATGGAACTGTTTTCAGTTGGTTGAAAGTTATACATCTTATGGCCTGGAGGGAAGGCTCGGGAGCTAAGCGCACTGGCTGCTCTTTCCAAGAACCTAGGTTCTAGTCCCAGCATCACGTGGCAGCTCACAGCCATCTGGAGCTCCAGTTCCAGGGGGATCCAGGAGCTAACCACACTGGCTGCTCTTTCCAAGGACCTAGGTTCTAGTCCCAGCATCATGTGGCAGTTCACAGCCATCTGGAGCTCCAGTTCCAGCGGGATCCAATGCCCTCTTTTGGCCTCAATGGGCACTACATGTGCATGGTGCACAGACAGACAGACAAAACACCCATACACATAAATAAAAATGTATACATCTTTAAAAAAGAAGTTATACATTTTCTTTTCTTTTAATGACAGTCGTAATGATGTCATGCTTAATGAACTCAAGTTTAAACTTGTCTGCACCCCCACCCCTACCCCCCACCCCCCATAATCCCTCCTCCACACATAGGCATCATTTGGAGTTTATCTGTGGGTTCTTCCAGGCTTGCCTTCAGTTGGGTAAGGCATGATCACACCAAGATGGTGGCTTGGACAACTGTAAATCTTGTTAGGTCAGTTCACTACCACTTGCTTCTCTGTTTAGCATGCCATTGGACTTAAGTCCTTTCTGCTCTGAGTGATGAGGCTGCCTCCCTGACCGGGTATTCAGCAGGAGCACCAAGCCAGTGCTCTCTTTAGGGCCAAGGGGCTCCTTTACCGCTGGGGGTCAAGTGCAGGGGAGGGGCGGGGTGGAGGCAGGACTGGATGAGGAGGTCTGTCCATGCTCCCGCCTGGAATTCACTCTCGAGTGGAAGTAACACAGAAATGTGGTGGCGGTGGTTCAAATCACCGAGGGGAGTGAAAATGGAGAAGGAAGCGAGGCAGCGGCAAGCACAGGCTATCAAAATACCATCTCCCTGCCCAGCTGACTAAATGGGACTTCGGGGATGGGCAGCCTCCCACGAGTAAACAAATACAAGGTTCCTGCCCGTGTAACAGGATCAGATGGAAAACACATTAAATGATGAAACCCTGTTTAAAAGGCGCAAGTCAAAACAAATAAATTAGCTTAGCATGTTATGAAACAACAATACCCACTGCCCTCACCCCGCCCCTGCCTCCATCTCCAACTTAAGGTCTTCTTTCTGGCTTAAACGCTGGGGTTTTGGCAAAATTTAAGATGGCTTGAGAGTACAGTGCGTGCCTTTGGGCCAGCATGCCGGCTTTATTATGTGCGAGGTCTACATCAGCTCCATGTCTGGCAGGTTTCCCCCAGCGTCCCAAAGACAGCCATGAGCTCTCTCTGCCCATGCAGTGTGCTCCCCAAAGCCTGCCTCGGGTCATGCCACCGGCTGGTGCTGCCCTGGCTCCAGGGCACAGTGGGAGCTGGGTGGTCACTGCTTTCCTCAACTTTGACCCTTCAGATTGAGCCCTGCCCTTGTCTTCTTTGCAAAAGGAAGCCTGTTTCCAACCCCTACTGCCACTACCAGCCTCCCTGTCCTTTCAAGAGGACACTAAAGAGATCTGTGTCTGGTAAGCCTGGGAACTGTGGTGTCATACCAGCTCCGAGAGTTCCTGAGCACTCTTCAAGACTCAGTTTAGGTATGGGCCATAAGGAAGCCACTGCAGACAGATTAACAACCCAGTCTAAAAATGCCTGCATCAGAATCTCTGGAACCTACCTATGTGTTCCTTATGTGCCCCAGAGTTAACCTGATCAGCTGGACTTAAAATAGATTATCCTGTAGTAGTCCAGGTAGGGGCACTTGAATCCCTGCTATCCTGAGACCCTTCAATGGGAGGTAGGAATGGGAAGGGGTCTGAAGCCACCATCACTGGATGGGAGAAGGGGCCACCAGCCAAGGTCAGGGCTGGTGGCTGATCACTGTGTTCCCAGCTCTGAAACAAGCACACAGTAGGGATATCAGTGCTCAATGAGTGAGGAAATGAATCTATGGAGTCAGTAAACAATAAGAATAATGGGGTCGGGGATGGGAAATGGGGCTATAACTCCCCTGAGTGCTTGCCTGGCATATATGAACCCCTGGCTATAATCCCTTACACCACGCAAACCCCCAGCAATTGTGGGCTCCAGGAGCATGAAGATGATGCATACGGAGATGGAGGTTAGCCTGGGGTATGTGAGGCCTAGTCTCAAAAACAAAAAGCAAATGTACAAACAACAATAAAAAACCCACTGTGCTGAATAGTCTTGTGTCAACTTGACACAGGCTGTCATCTGAGAGGAAGGAACCTAAGTAGGAATTTTCTTAATTAGTGATTGATGGGGGAGTTCCCATTCATTGTGGGTGGTGCCATCCCTGGGCTGGTGGTCCTGGGTTCTATAAGAAAGCAGGCTGAGTAAGTCACGAGGAGCAAGTCAGTAAGCAGCACCCCTCCGTGGCCACTTTCATCAGCTCCTGCCTCCAGGTTCCTGCCCTGTTTGAGTTCCTGTCCTGACTTCCTTCCATGATGAACAGTGATCTGGAAGTGTAAGCTAAACAAACCTTTTCCTCTTTAAGTGGCTTTTGGTCATGGTGTTTCATCACAGCAATAAGTAACCCTAACTAAGACATCCACCAAAAACAACAATTAAAAAACCCCAAACCAATAACAACCACCACCACTACCCCAAACAAAAATGATGTTTTCAGAGCTTGCTCGTGGCTTGGTCACTCTGCTGGTGGAGAAACTCTTAGCTCCTGGCCTCTCCCTCCCTGACACACTGCCACTTTGTGACTGGCTTTTCCACTTCCCAGTTCTGCTATGCATAGCTTCCCTGCCCCTCCCTGTTCCCAGGGTGTCCTGAGCAAGCCTGAGATAGACTTGATTTCCCCCGGGACTGTCATCTCAAGTCCCTTCATGCACTTACAGGAGGCCCCCTGGTGTGCAGAGCCCTGTGGCCTGAGGCAGGAGCATGCCCTATTACCAGCAGCACCCTGTGGTATACTATGGGAATTTGTGCGCGTGTGCGTGTGCATGTGCGCGTGTGCGTGTGCGTGTGCATGTGCGTGTGTGTGTGTGTGTGTGTGTGTGTGTGTAGGGGGGGTTGTGATGCTATTGGCCTTGTCACTGAGTTAATGAAGAGCATGCACATCTTGTGCTCACTTCTCTAATGGAATGCACTGCCGAGTAATGAGATTCTACACACCAGCCTCTCTCAAAGCTGTGGAGGACATGGCACCCCCTAGGAGTGCTGGCGGGAAGTCGAATTCAGGGGTCTCCAGTGACCCAGTGAGCCTCTGACTGGGAAGAATGCCCCAACTGCAGCCTCCTCTGCCCCACAGGGAGGAGAGCCACAAGTCTTCTGGAGGTGTTAAAAAAAAAAAGAACTAGAGTCCCCCCCCACACTCACAAAAGAAGTCACTGCAGATCTGGAACAGGAGCAGCCTCCACCCTGAGTGTGCCCATGGCTCCAGGACCCCACTGCTGGGGACGGAAGTCAGCCAGTAACTGCACAATTGCTACCTATTGGACCCTGGTCCCTTCCCCAGGTCTTCCACCATCCAGAGTCACCAGCAGAGGCTGGCCAGCGGATGACCACCAGCTGGCAGCCACCCCAGTGGCAGGAAAGTGTGTCCATAACTACCAATTCCCACCCAGCTCCCAAATCACTCAAGCAGAATGTAGGCTCTGGACTTCCAACCTTCCCGGGGATTTCTGCACTCTCTACCTCCAGACTCAAGCAGCAGCCCCTCGCCCCCAGCTAGATAGTGACATCTTCCTCCTTCTTCCTTTAGGTTTTTAGCCCCTGAAGCAAATACACTCTCCAAGAAGGCAAGACTTCCTCCCAAGGAGTAAAGGAAACTTCTGGTACTGGTGATTCTTGGTGGCATGGCGATCCCAGGCCACCCATGGGCCACTATGGGCCACTTGACATGCTTCTAAAGGAAAGAGTAGGGACTGTCTACTAGACAGCTGTTCTCACAGGGATCGGGGATACCATGCCTAAGATGCCTTCCTTAAGGAGGGATGGGCATAGGAAAGACTGGCAGCTGTTTCCAGAACTTTCTACTGGAGAATATAACACACACACACACACACACACACACACACACACACACACACACACACAGAGAGAGAGAGAGAGAGAGAGAGAGAGAGAGAGAGAGAGAGAGAGAGAGAGAGAGAGAG
>CABHPQ010134045.1:7556-24655 GCA_902168405.1 Peromyscus aztecus
CATCAATACAGTCACCCCACCATCAATACAGTCACCCCACCATCAATACAGTCATCCCACCATCAGTACAGTCATCCCACCATCAACACAGTCATCCCACCATCAATACAGTCATACTATCATCAATACAGTCATACTATCATCAATACAGTCATACTATCATCAATACAGCCATCCCACCATCAACACAGTCATCCCACCATCAATACAGTCATCCCACCATTGCACCAATGATACCACCTGCCTGGCAGGTCATTATTGCAGCATTCAAGGTACCATACTAGGTAAGACTATAAATGTCTTTTCTCCCCCAAAAGCCTGTGTAGCCCCCTTCTGGCCTCAAGAAAACTAACCAGTAAGGAGTAACTGTTCCCAGTCAGTTGAGACTGAATTCTCTATATCCTATAATAAACATGGGTGCTATCTTCAGCAATAAGGTCTTGCCATGCTTCTCTGGTGAGAAACCAGAAACAAGGGTAGTACTTGCATTGTCTGGAGATGTCTGAGACCTATGTGACCAATAAAACATAGGTAGGAATCCCATGCCTTGCACTGCAATTTTTCATTTAATAATTTGTTTTCTGAGAGCGATGTTGTCCACCATGCAGAGTAAAATGTGTTCAAACTCCTTTTTATTTGTTTATTTCTAGTTTTTGGCTTCCTCATGTGCTCCAAATTAAGCACTCAAAACAAAATATTTGAAGTTAGGATCCACTTATAAAAGAGAACATAGTTTTGTCTTTCTGGGCCTAAGTGGCATTACTCAGCATAATTTTTTTTCCATTTGCATCCCCTTTCCTGCAAACTTCATTTTTCTATATTGCTGAGTAATATATCATTGTGTATATGTGCCACATTTTCTCATTCATTCATCTGTTGATGAAAACCTAGATTGATTCAATTTCCTAGCTATTCCAACTACAACAGCAACAAATGCAGATAAGCAAATATCTCTGTGGTAGGATATTGAATTAATGCCCTTTATAGTATAGCTGGGTCATATGACAGTTCTGTTTCCAGTCCTTTGGGGAAACTTCCAGGCTGATTTCCAGAGTGACTGCACTTGCTTTCCCAAGGACATTGCAGCTGTCTTAGTTTGGGTAAGTGCACGCTAATATTTCTTTCACAGTGACAAAATCAACTAATGACTTACTCAAACTATCCCCTATTTTAATTGGCATATGACTATATTTCTTGGGCATAGAGCAAGCTGTGAATAACTTGGAAATAGCAAGGGAAAACAACTGGGACTCTGAAAGCAATCAGATTATGATTTTTCAAAACATTATAGTGCCGGGGTTCAGCCTCGGCTCAGGTTCAGGTCCTGAGATGGGAAAGGGACATCAGCGCAAGGAAAAATTCTGACCACCAAGCGGATTGCACTCGTGGCCAAATAGCTCAAGCCATCTTTATTTATACTTTAACAGTGTTTTTTTTTTGCTAAGATTACACGAACAGCTTTATTATTGGCTCCTATTTTTGACTTTTAAGATACATCATATTTTAAGAAATACATCATAGTTATTATAAAAGCCCCCATTTTTCCATTTTGTGTTTCCCCAAATGTATTTTCCCATTCCCTACATAACCTTATTCTGGACATAAAGGTCAGCATTTTTACAGGCTTAACTAAACACTTAGCCAGACACATCCTGCTTTTATAGCAGTCATGTCAGCCAGCAGCCACTTGTGGTTACAAAGTTAAAAAGTAATAGACATGGGTACAGTGCTTTAAGGTCAACAATATCAAGCCTAAGCAATTCTTTCATGCTGGCAAGATATATTTTTATACAGATCCTTTTTCTACAAGAGGGTCCATCTCTCAATCTCTCTGTAAAAGGCAGACTTTGATAAGGCACTGTTTCCCCATCTCACTATACCATACTTCTCTCAACAATATATGCTCCTGTGTATGGTAAAGATGGATCTATCCATTCAACATTTTCCCCAATGCGTTTTCCACATTGGATCATACTAGATCCTATTATTGATTCGATATGCTTGGTGTCCAGGGAACTTTCTCTAAACAGTTGGTACTATGTGTACTCCTGAGGCTTTCTTCCTGTGTACTCATGCCTTACTTTCCTTTCCCGAACTGTGAGACATGGCTAATGTTCCAAATGTTGCTTTCTCATATGTACCCAACGATCTCTATTGAGTTAGAAAAGCTCCCTGGATCAGGGGTTGTAGTTAATAATTCCAGATAAGAAATTTGAGGAGCATTAGTCCTCTCCTGATTCTCAGGGGAAAACATTTGAGAAAACAGAATTTTCAGGGAAAATAATAGCTGTTGCCTTTGTGACTGACAAAGTAAAACTGAAAACCGCCCAAAAATCAACAATATAATGAGAGAGAAAAGAGCCTGCAAGCTGTACGGATTCAGCAAAGTCCTGCGCTGTGCTGCCCCATAGTTCACTGGTCCTTGCCAAGTTAGAGACCATCTTCCATGGTCTTGCCTCATAGAGACCCATTGGACATTCATATGCTGATCCCAAGATGAGGATGCACAGCTCCCAACACTATAGCTATGCCTTGCTTTCCTGTGTGACTGCTATTGCAGCCAAGCCTTATTTGTTGGTAGGGAGAGAAGATAGTGTTGATGGGAAACACAACCCAGGTGCCAACACATAAATTTATGTTTTAATGTGTTATAAATTTGAGTTGTTTTGCATAACCTTGAATCTTTTTATGAAATCTCATATTGTAAAATGTTTAATTGGAAATAAACTGTTCAACACTTTGCACCACGTGCCTTAAAAAATGTATCCAGTTGATGTCAGTTAGGGATGGATTTGAGAGAATTTGTAGGCACAAGAGGATAAAAAAATTGTAATTCAAACACAATCTGGGTGTAAGTCTCTTAATATCCAAGACGAATTTGTTCCCAGATCCCAAGATTCAAAATGTTCAGATGCTAAGGTTCTTTACATAATGACCCAATTGTTGCGTACATCTTACTTGTATCCTGTCAAAAGTTGAACCGTGTCTATATTACTTATAATGCCTAATATATAAATGTCATGTACATAGTTGCTATATCATATTGTTTATGATATAATAGAAGGAAACTATCTGTAAACATTTACAATGCACAGGTGGTTGATTCTGCTTATGTAAAATTTATAGATACAGAGACCTGGGTTTTTTTTTGTTGTTTTTTGTTTTTTTTTTGTCTGCTTACTTTGATCAACGACATCTATCTGGCTTTGAATTGTGTTGGCAAGCAGTTGATACTTATTAGTGGGAATCTTCTTAACAGCTTCATATAAAGTCTCAGTTTTGCAAAAACTTTAAAGCTAGATTTTTAGAGGAAGTAAAAGAATCCTTCAGCTCATGCTAAACGTGGAGGCAGGTGGATTCTGGAGTACAATTGATGGTACATTTCAAGTTCTCCCCTTACCCATAACAAGTAAGAGACAAACGGAAGTGCCTTTATCTATAACCTTGCTGAAAATATAAAATAACCTGGGGTCATCATGACAAGTGTTTCAAGGGTTATTAGTGGAAGATATGTATGTATGTATACTCAAGAGTTGTCTAACTTCAAGCTTCTTTCTTTTTTTTATCCTTTTGTTGTTGTTATTTTTGATATTTTATTTTAATTGCAACCTTTTTCCTTCTGCTATCTTAAACCCTCACTTAAACCCCTCTCTACTGTCCTTCAAAACAATGGCCTCTCTTTTCATCAATTGTTATTGCATGCATATAATTATTTACATATACATATATATTCTTAAATATAACTGGTTGAGTCATATAATACTTGCATGGTATGTTTTCAGGGGCGACCATTTGGCATTAGACAAACAGTGTGCTCTTCCCAAGGGAAGGCCACCTCTCACTCCAGCTTTACTCACTTGCCTACAGATCTTTGTGCAGGGATAAGACCTCATGAGTTTTTTCTCATGCATTTTGGCATGCCCATTTGTGTCTTACTTATGCTTTCTATTTCCTCTGCTAAATCTTGTCCACATCTCACACATATATTTTCTCTTAATTTGTAGCCTGCCATATATAACTAAAAGAACTTGCCAGTTTACCTTGAAATTTAAAGCGTTTAGGAGCTCATTCCCTATGGTGGGATGCCTTACTCAGCTTTGATGCAGTGTGGGAGGGGCTTGGTCCTGCCTCAACTTGATGTGCCAGGCTTAGCTGACTCCCCATGGGAGGCCTTACCCTTTCAGGGGAGTGGATGGAGGTGGTGTGGAGGGGAGCAGGAGGAGGGGATGGAAGGGAGGGGAAACTGTGGTTGGTATGTAAAAAGAATTTTAAAAATGCATAAAAAAAGAAATTTAAGGGAAGGGCATTATAATTTAGGTTGTGTTCAATTTTTGTTATAAGGAAGGCTTTGCCATTTCAGAACTTGCAATGAACTGATAGCCCCATGACTTACAGTCTTCTCCTAATTTGAAGTGTAGTAACTTTACCGTGCATCTTGACATTGGCACATGGTATTGATACACAAATGAAGTGTGGTAATATTATGTTGTGTATGAATAGCATAAATGGAAATAAATGCGCATGACTATTTGTTCAATTTCTTTTCTTCTCTTGATTGCAACACACATGAACTGAGTTCATGTCTCTGAAGTTTGAGAAATCATATTACTATTACATTAGTAACATTTTTAATAACATAATTCTTTATTGATTCTTTAGAAATTTCACATCATACAACCTAATCCTGTTCACCTCCTGGTAGCTCCATATCCTTCCCTAACCCCTGCTTCATTCCCCTCCCAAAAGATAACCCCCCCAAATCAATTCAAAACAAAACAAAACAAACAAAAAACCCAACTCTCTCTTCCATCTTTCTAACACCTCTTCATTCTTCATAGTGGCATTGGGTGCTACAGTGTGTCACATAGTGTACCCTTTTGTCTGATCAGCCCCAGCCACAAAATAATTATTGCAATGAGTCATTCGTCTGGTTCAAGGCCTCTGGCCTTTGGCACACCATCATTGCTGGACCCTCACCAAAACTTGTCTTGGATATCCTGCTGTTGCTCTGAGTCACAGATTCTGCAGTTGTCATTTAGCAGGACCAGTTCCTTCATGTACTCCAGCAGGTCATAGATAGGGTAGGCCAACCAACCCAAGGTCTAAGATGTGGGTCTGGGTGGTAGCTGAGCCAGTTGGTCTGGACCCCCCCCTCAGGTGAGGGGCAGAGCCAGATCTCCTAGGTCCATGCCATCATGGCCAACTTTCCCATGCTGATTGTAAGGGATGGGGCCCTCTCTCCTGAGTGTGTGTGGGGCAGCTCTCATGTTGTAGTGTCTAGTGAGGGGCAGGGCTGGCTCAGCATTGTCTTTAAATGGCTCCTATGAACCCAGTGGCTACACGAGCCAAGGATGTCATCACAGACCCTAGCCAGAGCAGGAACACAGACCAAGACATGGCCTTTGGCAGCAGCTCAGGCCTGGACATCACCATGGCCCATAGGCAGCACAGGCCACCCAGATCAGTATGGCCCAGGCAGCAGCAAGGCCCTGGGACACCAACATGGTCTCAGGTAGCTGTCCAGACTCCCGACATCCATAAGCACAGTCCTTGGTGGTGACAGGAGCCACAGACATCAGCTTAGACCCTGGTTCTTGTTGGGAATTAGTAACATTTGAAAGTTGATTAATGCTAACCATTGTTAAAATCTAGTCTCTCCAAATGGATAAGAATCTGGATATCTTCAGGAGGGAGTTAGTGGATGTTCAGGGTGTCCCTCTCTTCTGGAGCATTGCTGAGCAGTGGTCCCAAGTGGAGTCATTTGAGGCCCGACCTGACGATCTTTTGATCTCCACCTATCCCAAATCGGGTAAGAACTTTTAATTTATTCACTCTAGGCAGTTAGAGAGTAATCTGTACTCAGGAACTTTCTTGCCTGCAGATACTTGTCTAATCTAAGCTGAATTTTTCTAACATGTTAAAGGAGTATTGTGGCTAGCTGGGACAATATTGCCTCAGATTAGATAGATTCATGTCCATTTCTGAAATTCCAGTAAGTATCCTATGAATTTACTTGGATCCACAATCAATCAAACTTCCTACCTAATAAATACTCTAATATCAACTCTCCTCTATATTCCCTAAGGGGAAAACAAACAAACAAACAAACAAACAAACTAGAATTTAAGAGATTCTGATCTACAAAGATCACACAAACCCCACATGATCCCAGGGTCTTTGGAAGTGAACAAATGTACCATAAGACATTGTAGGTATGGAAAACAAGGTGGTTTGGGCCAAATGTTTCTCACTCTCCCTCTCATTTACTTTTAATTAATTTCCCAAGTTAGCAGACAAAATATTGGGTTTGATTGTGACACTGCCTTACATGGGTATCATTTCTAGTGCCTGGAAACAATCCAAAAGTGCAAACATTCATGTTTCATGTATTAAAATATTATGTACATAGATCAATTATAATATATTTCAGTGTTTTAGTTACTATTATGAGAACAGCTAAAAAGGTATTTTTTCTTCCTTGTTATATTCTTTCAATAGAAATGACTCACTCACCTGATAATCAAAGGATATAGGCAATTGAGTAGACTATGTTCTCACATGATATAGGCACTTTTTCAAAGGACTGGTGAGACACTATATCATACTATTCAGAGTGAATCACTATTCTGAGCTCAAATGGGTCCTATTGTTGTATATAGCATCCTGCTTGTTACAGGCAAAGGTTCTTTGTATTTTTTTCACACCTCCACTATATGTTGGTCACCTTTATCTAATATTCTCTTCAATTCAAAGCTATAATAGCAAAATTGGCTATTTTCTCTGCCAATTTCTCAGGAACCAACTCAAAAGTACTTTAGAATATCTTGATTTAAATCAAGCCGTTTTGAACAACGAGTATTGGGGAGGGGATGAGACTGTGTTATCATTACTTGTTCACTGTTTCTTACACACCTTTGTTTTATTTACTTTCTGAGGCTTTTAAAGTTAGATTTTATTCAATAAATATGCCTGCATCCCTGAGAGATGAGAGTGTTTCCTGCCACGTGTCGTGGCGCACGCCTTTGATTCCAACACTCGTGAGGCAGAGGCAGGTGGATCCCTGACTTTGAGGCCAGCCTGGTCGGCAGAGTGAGTTTCAGAACAGCCAGGGATACACAGAGAAACCGTGTTTTGAAAAAAAACAAAAACAAAACAAAACAAAAACCAAAAAAAAAAAAACAAAAGAGAAAACACAAAAAAACCAAACAAACAAACAAAAAGGAGAACATTTCCTGGGAAGGAGTAAGAGAAAAAACAGAAGTGGAAATAAAAACCACATTTTGTTTGTTTGCTTGCTTGCTTATTTCAGATATTACAACACACCTCTGCCTCTCTTGACTTTCTCATGTTATTTTCAACAGAGATATTTAATTTCTTCCATTTTCCCCTTAGGGACAACCTGGATCAGCGAAATACTGGATTTGATCTATAACAACGGGGACGCAGAGAAGTGTAAACGGGATGCAATCTATAAACGAGTGCCTTTCATGGAGCTTATAATTCCTGGATTGTCAAATGGTATTTTTTTTCCGACAATTCCTTTTCATTATAGGAATGAATCTGCCTGTGTTCTTAGCATATGTGAAGGAGTCAAGAGCAACAATAATATGCAAGGAACAAGCACTATGAAATTGGTGTCTAGAGGAATTAGAATTTGGTGAGGCCCCATTTCCTCAAAGATAACATCTACATATGTGGAGATCTTGGTCTAGCTTAAATCTCTTACTATATGGAAGTCTTTATTATTTAACTAGTGTATCATATTGTATCAAGGAAATTCAATATTTAATCCAACAAAATTATGTGACTAGTTAGTTTAAATATATATGTATATTATTAATATAATAATTATAAACTCAATAAAAATATGGGAATACATTGCTTTGTATTATTTTAAATCTTGAAAAAATAGAAATGAATATTATGACATAATTTTATCATAGAATTTGAATATGAGAGAGATTGACAAGGACTTTGAAATATTTTCATATTGAAAGCAAGAAAAAAGAGTGACGAGAAAACCTAGAGACTGTTTAATAACCGCTCTTTCTGCTCAATCAAGATATTTCAAATGAGGAACTGTTTTTTATAGACAAATGTGAAGATAATTATACTATTGTACTTACAGAGGATAAAATAGGTCAGTAAGTCATGACTTTCTACAGTTTATATTCTTTGAGATTTTAGGAAAATAGGAATCTGTTGAGCCTTATAGCCAACAAAACAGAAAAAAGAAAAAAAAACTTACTGAACCATTAAATGATTAGGAAGTCTTAGGATGAATTGCAAAGAAGCCATGTGATTCCACACTTATAATGCAGTTTGTTAATGAGTATGCTTGTAGGTATTGAACTGTTGGAAAACATGCCGTCTCCTCGGCTGGTGAAAACTCATCTACCTGTTCAACTTCTTCCTTCCTCATTTTGGAAAAATGACTGCAAGGTAGCAAGTGAAAAATAATCCCCCTGGCTTTTCATTTCTTTTCATTTTTGTTATTTTTTGAGGCTAGAATATAAGCACATCATTTCAACCTTCCATTTCCTCCCTCTCACCTCACCCATATACTCTTCCCTTTTGCTGTCATTAAAATTCATGGCTTTTTCTCTTTAATTGTTGACATATGTATGTGTGTGCATAACATATATATGACATATATGTGTGTATACATACATATAAAAATACACATATATATTCCTCAACATATACAACCTGCTCAGTGTGTATAATGTTATTGGTGTGTCTGTGTGTTTTTAGCTATAAGATAAGTTACTGTGAATGTTGGATGAGTCATTACAAAACAATAGAATGGCAGTTATAGCCAAGGATCAATATGACAATACTGGACACCAGTTATGAAAAGGGGATTGACACTACTCTTGAATCACTGTCAGATTTTTCTTTCATTCTTAATCATTTCACCTGCCATTCAATTATTTTTAAATAATTGATATTCAAATAATACCAGAACAGATTCATTGAAACTTACATGAATTGACAGTTATAAGTAATTCTATAAATGAACCAATCAATATTTATAATTGAATATTATGTGCAGATAAGTCTATAAGCAATCTAGTATAATGCATACATATTATTTTACTAATTATAAATGATATGTAATTATATACATTCATACATTTCATGATTTTATTTTAATAAATTTTTCAAACATAACGTTTGGGGAGAAAAGTACAAGCACACTAAATAAATAGCTTCACAATTTTTTAGGAAATAAGCATACCTAGGAAACCCAGTCAAAGTATTGCATCACCCCAAAAGTTCGGTTCCAACAAACTTCCAGTAGTAACTTCTATGTTTTCACCATAAGTAACTTTGCCTGGTTTTCCTGTAATTACAAACTGTGTTTAATATGCAATTGATTGTCACTTCTCTCAAGACACATGTGAAAGCTATTCCTATTGTATAAGTTTATGTGTTCTGTTGTATTACAGAAAGAGGCTAATCAGCTCTCTATACATGCAATCCTTAGATTTTATTCAGATTTTATTTGTATTATAAATTGTGTGAATAAAGACCAAAAGTCCAAATTTTAACAAGAGCACATTTAAATTTTATTCAAGTTAAAGTCTGAGGATCAATAACATACAGTATCATATACATGTGACCACTTCACAGCTTACTTATGAACAGCACTACTGATAGACGGTTGAGTTCCTGCTAGTTGTCAGCAATAGAAAGAATGTTGTGCATATTTTCTGTCTTTTTGTTTATGTATGCACACCTTCTCTTGGATGCATATTTTGGGATAGAATTATTGAAACTAAACATCCTTCTCACTTGTTTAGTAGATATTTTAAAATGGTATTTGAAGTCTTGATGAGCATTGTTAACTAGGTTGCTCCATGTCTTCATTATGATGAAATATAGGTAAAACATTTCATTTGATTCACATCAGTGGATACTCAGGGGTTTCTTTTTGCTTTCTTGGGTTTCTTTTTTTTTTTAAGTTTTTTTTTTTAAGATTTATTTATTTATTATGTATACAATGTTCTGTTTTTCATGTATCCCCACAGGCCAGAAGAGGGAGCTAGATCTCATTACAGATGGTTGTGAGCCACCATGTGGGTTCTGGGAATTGAACTCAGGACCTCTGGAAGAACAGCCAGTGTTCTTAACCTCTGAGCCATCTCTCCAGCCCGCTTTCTTGGGTTTCTTTTTGCTTTCTTATTGACTAATTAGGTTAAGACCTTTATTATGGCTATTGACTACTTGGATAGCTTCACTAAGTTATCTCTTCTTCTGCATCATTTACATAATGGCTTCTTTTTTCTCAGTACACACACACACACATACACACACACATGCACACACACACATACTCACAAAGAGAGAGAGAGAGAGAGAGAGAGAGAGAGAGAGAGAGAGAGAGAGAAACACAGAGAGAGAGAGAGAAACACACAGAGAGAGAGAGAGAGAGAGAGAGAGAGACAGACAGACAGACAGACAGACAGACAGACAGACAAAGAGACAGAGATAGATAAACAGATATTTCAGTAGTGAAAATTAATAAAAGTACCAGAAGGAGGTATGGTTTGCTTTCAGGAGTTTGTGGAGACATCCTCAAAGCATCCTCTCTATACTAAATAAGTCAAATACATTTTGCAAAAAGGCTACAGATGTTATTGCTGGATGCTTTGGGCTAAATGACATAGTCAACTGATAGTGAGGTAAGAAATAACTAGTAATGCTTACAGGGTTTAATGTTTTCCTCAATAAATTTAGAAGTAAACTACACTATATCTCTTGAAAAACCTCTTTCAGTCTACTCCCTGTCCTCATCCATTTCCTAGCTCATCAAGCCACTGTCTTTGATTTAGGGATATGAAAATTCCTATTTTGTTCATCATTTGAGTGAGAAGGAAAATCTAATCTTAGCTACATGAAGGTCTCTTCCTCTATTCATTCTTCCTGCACTCATTTTCCTAGGACACATGTTCACTCCATGCATGGCTAAGCTTCAAATGTGTTAAATTTTGCTTTCTATGAGGGGGAGGCCCAATGTATGTCAGTAGATGGGCTCCACAAAGCAAATTCTCCAGGACTCATGGCACATCTCTCATATTCCTTCTCTCTTCTCTCTCTCTCTCTCCCTCCCTCCCTCCCTCTCCCTCTCTCTCTCTCCCTCCCTACCACCAAGGAGGTCAAAAGACAACTTGTGGGACTCAATTACCTCCTTCATCATGTGGAGTCTAGGGATTAAATTTAAGTTATCAGTCTTGACTGTGTCTTTATCCTTTGAGCTATCTTGTCATCCCCAAAGTAATTTCAGTTGGGCAATAATTCTTCATTCATCCAGACTTTAAAATTTGATACATTAAAAAATTAATCCTACACATATTGTTATATAGCTTTGGTTTGTGGCATAAGGAATTTTAATCTTTTCTGGCTCTAAATTTACCTAGTAATGATTTTTCTTCAATGAAAATTTAGATATTTTTCAGCTTAAAATTTTTTATTTCATTTTATTAATTTTGGTATTTGACAATTCCATGCTTGTATATATGAATTCTGAATACTGTCATCCCTACCCTCTCTTGACTCTCTCCTATCCCTTTGTGTGGCTTTAATTTATTTAAATTATCAATTTAAATAAATGATCTAAATTTAAAAATATATAAGCTACTTGCCTAATTTGATATTTAGTCTAGTTTTTTCCCAAACTTTCTTTTATTTCCCTTTTTATTTAAAGGTAGATTCATCTCTTATACAATACATATCCATTATAGATTCCCCTTGCTCCATTCCTCCTAGGCCCCCTTCACCTCCCCTTTCCCCAGGATCCACTCTCCCTCCATTTCATACCCAGAAAAGAGCAGACCTCCAAGAGACAACAGCCAAAACAGGACAAAAGAAGATACAAAATTACAAGGCAAAAGCCCTCATATGGAGGCTGAACAAGGCAACCCAATAGGAGGAAAAGAGTCCCAAGAGCAGGCAAAAGTGTCAGAGACTCACTGGCTCCCACAGTTAGGATTTCCACAAAACACCAAGCTAACAGCCATAGCATATGTGCAGAGAACCTGATGCAGACCCATGCAAGCCCTGTGCATGCCACCTCAGTCTCTGTGAGCCCATATGAGCTCTGTGTAGCTGATTCAGTGGGCCATGTTCTCCTGGTGTCCTCCATCCACTCTGACTCCTACAATCAATCTTTCCTTCCACTCTTCCACGGGGTTCCTGATCTCTGAGGGGAGGGACCAATGAAGACCTCTAATTTAGACTCTCTCTCCGTATAATGTATGGTTGTGGGTCTGCACACTTGCTCCCAATCTGCCGCTGGCAAAAGCCTCTCTGATGACAACTAGACAAGGAGCCAATATATGAGTATAGCAGAACATCATTAGGAATCATTTCATTGATTTTATTATTTTATTTTTTTATTTACTTTTGTCCAGTCATGTTTGGTTCTACCCTAGATCTCTGGTCTACCCAATCAGGGTTCTTGACCATCCAGGAAGTGTAGGGCATGGGCCCCCTCTCATGGCATGAGCCTCAACATTGGTTGGCACACGTTCTGCGCCACCGTTGCCCCAGCGCATCCTGCAGGCAGGACAGACCGTAGGTAAAGGGCTTTGTTACTGGGCTGCTGCCCAGGTTTCTCTTTCCGTAGCCTGCAGAGGACCTTCTCACGCCAAAGCGAGCACAGCATACGGGTAGGAGTGAACGCTCTAGTTCTTATTGCAGTCATTTTTCATGTTCCAAAAGACAGTCTTTGAAAAGGTTAAAGAAAATACAGATGTGTCAGAAATGAGGGATGAGCTTTTGAGTATTAAAACAATATACAGCTGTGAATGTACTATGTTGGGCATAGCTCCACAAATATCATGATTGGAGAACTATAAAGGATAAATAAATAACCCGATAATGTAAGCAATAGTTAAAAACTATTAAACTACAAAAATAAATTCCGACCTTCCATTTGTGCCCCTACAGATGGTCTATGTGGCACGGAATGCCAAAGATGTGGCTGTTTCTTACTATTATTTCTACCAAATGGCAAAAATGCACCCAGAGCCTGGCACCTGGGAGGAGTTCCTTGATAAATTCATGGCTGGGCAAGGTGAGTCCAACTGTTCTTTTAATTATGATTTCAAAACTAATAGGGATTTTTTCAAGGCAACATAAAGTTTAAAATCTAAATCTTATGTTTATTATAAAATTAATGTTTACAAAACCATCTACTAATACATTAGGGAGACTAAAAAGAAAGAATACAAGGTCATTTTTTCTTTGAGGGGGCTTTTGGATAATTTCTGGTTTATACGTTTCTAGTCCTTGGTTTCATCATTTCATTAGTGGTGAATGACTGCTGGCAATTTATTTAAGTTCTTTCAAATCTCAGTGTCTCTGCTGGATTATTTTAATTGTGTGTCCATTCTTTGGAATCTCTTCTTTGCCATTCAAAACTCCTGAGCCGCTGTCCCTTTAGAGTCTGTTCTGTTGCAAACACAGTCTCTTTCTTTCATACTCATGATGGTAACTGTAGAAATAAATTCTCAATAAACATGTTCCCATATAAATCCCCTCTTGGAAGCAAATGTGTGTAGGTGACATCTGGCATCGACTTAACACACTTCATTGCTTGGACTGCTATCTGCTCGTGGTGTCGATGTCATTATCCCTGCCAAAGCCCAAAGGCTTCTCAGAACGAAACGCACTCTGCCTTCCCCAGGGCCTTTGTGACTCCCCCTTTATGTAATCTTATTTCTTCACTATTCCCTCTCCTGTGAACGTCCACATCACTTAACTGTTGGAAACATTCAGAGTCTACACCCTTTTTTTTGTGGTCTTAGTTATATTTATCAAATGATATATTAGTTTATAAAAGGTCCCATAAAATATCATATTGAATGGCTTAGATGACAGAAATGTATTTTTTTTTTTTTACGTTTTTAGAATCTACAAATCCAAGGAGAAAACACTGTTAGTGTTTCTTCTACAGTCTTTTCCCTCAAACTGTGCAGGCCTGTATCTTCACCCTATTCCCTCCATGGCATTCCATCTTGGTGGGTCTGTCTTAATCCCTTTATCTGTAAGGGCGTTGGTCAAGAACTAATTTTCCTACTTCTTTTGGGACCTTTTCTGTAAGTACACTTTCATTATCAGATATGCAGGACGGGCATTCCAGCATATGGATTTTGTCTTAGTCTTATGGCCCCTTTTCTTGAACTGCAGAAATCACTGTATCTGGACAGATAATCATGACTTAAAGCAATAATTACCTACTTCCTATTTGCATGTAAATAGTTTTTAATTTTACATTTTATCTTTAACTTTAGTGGGTTTTGGTTCCTGGTATGATCATGTGAAGGGCTGGTGGGAGAAAAGAAAAGATTACCGAATCCTATATCTGTTTTATGAAGATATGAAAGACGTAAGAGAAACTTCAGTTTATTTTTAAGAAACCCCAAATTTAACTTCTTTGTCTCTTACTCTCTTTTCTTCTTAGTTTATAAACATGGCTACAGTACTGATTAATACAACTCCCCCATCCTGCTACTGTTATCCATTCAAGGACAATAATACTTTTGAAATAAAAATCTGTGCATTTCCACTCATGTCTTCAAATAGTTTAGTTGCTTCTTAAAAATAAAAATTATAAATATAATTGCTTGAGTCTTTTCTTATGCATTAAAAGTTACATAAAACCCCCCAAATATCTCTCCCACTAGTTAAGCTTAAAAAGAACCTTATTAAGTGCATTCCTTTCTTTGTGACCAAATCTAACTGAAATTATTTTTCCCCTTTAACATTCCAGGATCCAATGTGTGAGATTAAAAAACTATTAAAGTTTCTAGAGAAAGACCTACCAGAAGAAATTGTAAATAAAATCCTCTATCATAGCTCTTTCGATGTAATGAAGGAGAATCCTAGTGCAAATTATAGCACTATGAAGAAAGAAGAGATGGACCACTCTGTGTCTCCATTCATGAGAAAAGGTGAGAACAGTACAAACCCATTTCTGCACAGTTTCTGGTCACGTTGTGGAAGATATAAATAGTCACATTAACGTGAGATGGCAGGAATTTAGAAGCAATTAAGTATATGCTTAAGAGAGAGAACCTGAAAAGTAGGAAAAACAAAAGCCTTAGAAGAAATACTGTGTAATCGTCTATATCATTTGTGTGAGATATAATGAGAGATTTATGATGAGAAATGTTTGCTCAGCATCCTGTGCACCAATAAGTGTTATCATTGTGCCCTCAGAATTGAACTCAATATTTAGCATCTTCTATAAAGTAGATACACATTATATATATATATATATATATATATATAATTTTGTGCATGTACTCACATGTGTGAGTCAGGTATTTAATCACAAGATTTCTTTTTATTTAAGCAATGTGTTGCTAGGTGATTGTCCTGGTGACTCCAGTAGTTTTGTTTGATTTTCCTGGCCTCTGTATTCTCTTTAGAAAGCCAAAGGCAAAAGCAGGGCCCACACAAATGACATTCATGAGCTCATGTTAGAGAGATGGGAACTGGGCTTGTATTTTAAACTTTCTTTTCAGATACTGTGTACACCAAACATGTTACACTTCCACTGTTCAAAACATAAAAATCTAAGTCTGAAGTTGCTGAGTGAGACAATCACACACCAGATGAGTAGAAGTGGAAAACATTCTTGTTGTAGAGAAGATTTATCAGCAGTAATAAAATTTAGAAAAGTTCTTGAGATAAAGAAATTTTGGTGAATGTCTACATAGAAACAATCAAGACTCATTATAATTAGAATTTTTATAGATTCTAAATGATTTTTGTCAGGTAAGGAATTATGCTATCAGTCGGTTTTAATGTAATATCTCAAAGTATGCTTTTTTATTTCTCAGGGAGCAAACATGTGGAGACATTTTTTATTATTACAATTAGGAAACAGCTATTGGTGTCTAAATGACCTACAAGGTAGATGAAAGCCTCCCCTTTCAAACTCAAGGAAATTTTTGGATATGAAAAATTAGAGTTCTAATTGTATCTTCTATGTTACTGGGGAATATTCTGTGAAAACCATAATTTAACCAAATATTCTTTCTGTATGGTATGTCTTGTATCCTTTCATAAATATTTTTGATATTTTAGAGGCTCAGAAAATGCACACACACACACATATGTACATATACATATATATATATACATACATATATACATATATGAAGGCTCAGCAAGTATATAATAAGGAAATGTGCTTAATTATATTTACCCCAGTAATTTTCAATCTTGCTTGATAATAAAACTTTTTGCATAAGTTGTCATTTTACCCTGTGAACTAAAGCTTAAAAATGACTGAGAAGTGCCTTTTATCCTTTGTTATCAGGGTACATAAAGTCCAAGAATTAATAGTGAGATTGTCAGGTGGCATTTCCTCATGGCATTTCTTTAAGATACTTTGAAATTATTATTATTATTTACATAAGATACTTATAAAATCTACAGAAGCTGAAAGGCTAAGAAGGTTTAGGCCTAGCAGTTAGATATGTTTGGAGTGGAAGAGTATAGTTATGATGCATATCAAAAGTTGAAGACTAAATATTCACATGCACATTGATAATTCAAATTAGTGTTAGACAGAAATTTAACAGTAATTCCCAACTTTTTCTGTTATGTTTTTTACAGGCATTTCAGGTGACTGGAAGAATCAGTTCACTGTAGCCCAGTATGAGAAATTTGAAGAAGATTATGTCAAGAAAATGGCAGAGTCAACACTTAAGTTTAGGTCAGAGATCTAGGGAGTATTTGCTTCTTAATCTCTTTTGGCTGGCACTAAAATTAGAAAAAAAGCACATTCATGGATTATTGAAATAAAACGTAATATATGATTTTTCTGTATTTATAAAGATTCATGGTCTATAGACCAAACTTACTAATATCAAGGAATAATTATCTCCTCGCTCTCTTCCTTACAGATAGGTTCATACAGTAGTTTTCTCCTCACTTTCTGTTATTAAAAGAATACAATTTTAAGAGGCTTTACAACACAGTATGTTTCCAGTTTCAGTTACTAATAGCTTCTTGACTCTCTGTACATGGTCTTCTTTCTCTTGGGACATAGGTTTCTAAATGATGTTATTGTCTCCATG
>CABHPQ010134050.1:0-14847 GCA_902168405.1 Peromyscus aztecus
CACACACACACACACTAAGTTTTTAAAAGTTTTGAAAAGAACAAAACAACATATTTTATGTATATTTAGCCTCAATTTCAAAAAGATTTAACCTACAGTTTGCTCCAAGGATGTATCTCAAGAGTCTGGATTCAGAATTCCCTGAGGTATCCTGCAGGCCCACCCTCCGGGAGCTAGCTGTCTGTCTGTCTGCAGGGTCAGCCCCCCCAAACACGCACTGTCCCTAGCCAAGGACATGGAAGAAACAACCGAAAAGCCAAGGCCAGGGACTCTCGGGCTTCCGAAAAGAAACACAAAATGCTCAGGCCACAAAACTCCTTCCCATGGGCCAACGTGGCTGGATGACGCAGCACTTCTTCCCCAGCATGTGCCAGCCACTTGCCACCCCAAAAGACACCCTCCCAGAACACATCCCAGCTATTTAGGCACCAGGGAACTGACCAGGTAGGTGACAAGGCTGGTGTCCCTAAGACACAGTCCTCGGCATTGACACCAAGGAAGGGGATGTGGGGTGGGACTCAGTGGGCGCAGCTCAGCTGAAATCCACACTGGACTGGGAGACAGGGCACCCTGTGCATGCCTCCAAATTGGGTGCGGCCCTGCCAGCTTCTACAGGGCTGGCTTCCACACCCTTCACACTGCCGCACCTTCTAACGTGTGCCCAGTGATTAGTCCATTAAACAAAGGAAGAAAGCAGCATTCACATTAATCCTGTCGCCAGGCTTCGCTTGCTCATTCCTCTACTTGTAATTATATCAGATGATGCATCTGTGTGTCTGTCTCCTGTAAGAATCACCCACTGTTGCTCCCTGGGCCTCACTGAAACATTTTAACAATGGCCAAGGTGTCAGGGGCCAACATGGTTCCACTTGCACGCACAAAGCAGGGCCTGAAGCCCTCCCGCAGACTAGCTACTATGAATCTGTGTGCCTCCGGAGGCTGGGATACAACACACAAGAAAAATGATCAAGGCCATGAGCACCAACAAAGCCGAGCCCCAGAGTTCAGGGGGTACTAGAGGTCCAAGGTTTGGGGATAAATTCCTGAGGCCAGAATTCACACAAACTCTACTATTAAATTATCTCTACAACATAAGGAGATATATGTGCAGTCAGGCCAGTCATGGATACCTGGACCAGTGTCCTTACTTCAAGTACCTTTTACCTCTTACCCAAAAAAGTGACACCAGGTAGGAAGCCCTAAGCATGACATTCAAGGGCCTCAGGAAAGGATCAATCAGAAGATTCAGGTTTCATCCTCTAGGGACCGCTTGTTAAACTGAAGCGATGTGACCTGTACAATTTATTCCTGACACTTTGGAGGGAGACAGATTTTTCTCTGGATGCAAATAAGACAGAAAGCTTGCTTCCATTATGAGTGAGAACTGAGGCTAACTAAAATCTCCTCCCCGGAAAGAAGGAACTAGGGTATGTGAGTTACATCAAAGCTGTCCGACAGAAGGGTTCCCAAGAGTGACAGACGATGAGGGACCAGGGTGAGAGAGCTGGTCCAGGCTGCAGAGGTCCCCAGCAGGGAAAAACGGCATGCTGTTCTGCCAGAGAGATCTTCCTATAAGCCACCCATTAGTACACTTCTGTGGGGAGCAGCCAGCAAGGTGCGTAGGGTTCGGGCCTTTGAGATAGTCACGATCTAATAGGGGGGAAAAAGGAAATCCCAAATCCCTCACATAATTTCCAAACTCTGAATGTCCTAACTAGGCGGTGCTAGGAGATCAGATGCAGGGGACCTGATTCAGATTTGGGAGTGATGGCAATGTGGACACCAAGGCCGAGGACGGCGAAGCTGCTGATGTGTAGGAGAAAGCTGCTTGTGGCTCGCTCGGGAGATAGCTCAGTCACTGGAAAAGTACCCGCAAAAGACCCGAGTCAGCTGTCCAGAATCCACACTGAAAACAGGCCAGGCACAGTGGCTCCCTCTTGCAATCCCAGCACCGGGGCAGGGACAAGAAATAGACCTGGGGCTGGCTTGCCAAACAGCCTGGCCTACTGAGAGTCTGTCTCAAAAAGGCAGGGTGGCACGGGCCCTTCGTTCCAGCACTCACGATGTAGAGACAAGCAGATCTCTGTGAGTTCTAGGCCAGCCTGGGCTACACATATGAGACCCTGACTCAAAACAGCAACAATACCAAGGCTGGGGAAGGTGAATCTGGTGATGGGTATGAAACACCAGAGGGTGGACAGTAAGTACCCGAGGAATAATGGCTAGCACTGTCCTCCGGCCTCTAGAAACACACATATGTGCACACACACATATACACACAGGAAAGGAAAGAAAGGGACTTGGGCACATGAGACTGTGGAATGGGAATGTGGGTGAGTGACTGAGGGGACAGCTGTCCCCTAAACCTACTAAGTGTGGGGAGATGAGCCTGGGAGCAGGGGGCGGGGGGAGCCCGAGCTGAACCCAAACATGAGACATAGGAAGGCATTCATCCTCTGCGCTGTGTTTCTGTTTGGTTCTGACCTTGGCCTTGAATTCAGGGAAGGAAAGACATCATCGAGTGAACCAAGTAGGAGATGGTTCTTTGCTGTGAAATCCCCAGGATGTGCAGCCGCCGCCACCCCCAACCCACCCTCAGAGAGGCGATGCTAAAGGGGGGCCTTGAGCTCATCCACTCTGTCATTCCTACACTGCTCCCCGCAAATGCCCAGCCAACCCTATCTGTGCTGCTGGCAGCACTGGATGACCTTTGATCATGCCAGCTGACCCCTGGATGACTCAGCTTCCTGGTGATGAACTTGTGAAAGGTCTCCAGCAGGCTGGAGTCGGGAGTGCTATAAACAGAGCCCTCCAGAAACATCTGGGACATTCTCCCCTAGGTTCCAGGGCGGGGCTGGAGTCACCCAACATTCTGGAGCTGCCTGATGAAGGCTCTGTAGTCCTGAAGGGTTGTTGGTGATTTCACGTTGACAAAATAAGCTATAATTTGGAGGCGGGCACTTTGGAATTCAGGGACAAGGCAGGCCCCAAAATGGGACATGCGCAGCTGGCTCCCCTCCCAGAATGCACTGCCAGCAATTCTCCCTCCCAGCTTTCTTCTCAAGGCAGAACTGCTCTGGCTGGGAGTCTACATTAATGTCCAAGTCTAAACAGAGCACCTAGAAGTCACACTGTCCCGAGGAACAGAGGCCATGAGTTGGAGTCACACTTGCTGCGTAGTCAATATACCCCTGGTCAAAGTAAACATGGGCCTCACTTCTCCTCCTTGGGGTCCCTGCCTCTGGGATGAAAAAAAATCACTCCCCTGTGCTTCCTGGTCCCTTCTCTGGCTGCTCTGAGATCAGACATCTGCTCTCAATTGTGCAGCAGCTTCTGAGGACAGCCCATCTTTGCAGTAACTTTTGATTTCCAGGGTCTGAAAGAGAATTTCAGGCTTAGGACGTCCTTGTCATAAAATACAAACAGCAAGGTCTGGGACATGCCACCATACTGCTGGAGGCCTGCTCACAAGCCTTAGAGAGGACCCCTACATTTGAGGGTCCACGGAGCCCACCACTATCTGTAGTCAGGGCGTTATGCACCCCATAATAGCACGTGGCGTTTTCAACTTCTCCAACTCCAATCCAGAACTTGAAAGGGTCTGCCGGAAGTAAACAAGTAGCTAAGAGTTAATCCAACTCGCAGATTGTGAGGGTTGATCTATTTATAATTAAAGGCCATTTGTGAGCTGACATCTTCAGACCTCTAAGATGCATTTGTCAGTCTTCAATGAGTCTGGAAGTGGGTCCGTTGAACCCTTCTCCCTTCCTGGCATGCACAAGAGGGCTTAGAACTCGGACGTTTCTAGAAAAGCTATGAGACCAAAGGGGGGGGGGGGGAAATAGTTTGATGTGCAGCGTCATTAAGGAGGGTGGCTCCAGGGATGCAAGAGAAATGGCCCCACAGGCAGAGCACTTGCCGCACAGGTGCGAGGACCAGAGTTCAGATCCCCAGAACCTCACCTAAATGCCCGACAGATACGGTGGCCCACCTATAATCTCAGCACATGGGGGGTGGAGGCAGCTGTCCCCTGGAACAAACTGGCTAGCTAGACTAGATGAATCAATCAATCAGTAAGCTCCGGGGGCGGGAGGGATCAACTGAGAGACCCTGCCTCAATATATAAGGAGGAGAGTGAAAGACACCTGACATCAAGTTCGAGTCTCCATAAAATCACACTCAGATCTGGCATGCACATATGCGTGCCCATACATGTGCAAACGTGCATACGTACACGTGCATACCACATACACGCACAAGAAGGGGTGACGGCGACAGAGCCTCCCTTGGGTACTTCCTTGAGCTCTACTTCAGACTGAATCTTTTCTACTGTTTCTTCTGAGTGACTGTCTAGCACAGAAAAGGGTCCATCCCCAGCCAGAGCACCCAGAAAACAGAGTCACCCACGCCTCCTGTGCCAGGGTGGTGTAGTCAGTAGGTCCATGCACGTGTTGCTGGATTTGCCTCCAGGAGCAATGGGCCTCAGTTTCCATCAAGTGGACGTTTCGGGAGCCCCCCTCTAACCCAGGACTGGTCAGCAGGAGCAGAGAGTCCTCATGCACGGGACTCCCCTGGCCATCTGCGCTTGAACAGAAGGAAAGCTAACAGAGAAGTATGCCCAGGCACACCTTCACCTTCCCACAAGGAACCACATATGAGTTCCGGCCTCCAAAGCAAGTGCCCTTGCATCGTTACTGTCCCTTCTCAAGTTTCTCTCGTCCCCCTGCCGGGGGCAATAGGGGTCACTTAGGCAAACCCTAACTCCATGGCCACTCCTGCTTTCCACTAATTCTAGCCCGGTTCTGAAAAGCAATGCCTCTGGCCCAGCACTGTTTCCCGTTCCCTACCTTTGTCTCCGCCTTCCCCTGCTCCGGTGGTGAATGTTCTCACCCCTGGACCAGGCTGGTCTCTGCAAGCCACCTCGGAAGTTCCCAGCAGGGAACTGAGGGAGAGTGCTGAACTTGTTCAGGGACCCCTAAACAACAAGGCGTTCTCACCAAGGATCAGGACCTAGTCCACAAAGCAGATCATCAGGAGATCCCCAAGATGAGCTGGTATCTAGGGGACCTGCTGGGATGTATCAGAATGAGACACGTCCATCTCTGTTCTAACAGCTATAACTTCTTCAGGCCTAGACACATGCCGAGACACAGCTGAACCAGCACAAGGTCTCACAGACCCTCAGAGTCCCTGAGAATGGTCCATTTCCCTTCAAGGAATTGATGTAATATGCATCTGTCCTCTTGGGTATCAGACCCCAAGGGCGAGGCATCCATCTCACAATGAGTACGGTTGCTTGATGGTAGCCAGGGCATAAAGCATCTTCACAAAGGCCCTGAAGTCTTCCCAGGAGGGACATACCATGAATTAGGGAGGTAACAGATTGGAGACTACGGGAGCAACGAAACCCAGAGATGGTGACTGTGAAAATCCACCTCTCCCTTCTTCATTGAGATGCACCCAGCTCACTTGCACACCCATGCACAAGACAGACAGACAGACAGACAGACAGACACACACACACAAAGCAGTAGTATCCTTTTAGGTCCAATTCCTTGAAACTAATCATCTACCAGCCACCCAGCACTTTTAATCCAGGCACCAGAGAGTCTGGGGACACCCCTAACCACCTTGCCATGTCTGGACAGAGAACACCCTGCACTCAGGCCATGGCTGAGTCAGAGGTTGGAAGGGCAAGTCTTGTGCCCCACAAGCCGGTACTCATCCCTATCTTCGGTTCCTGATGCCAAATACCAGCAAAAACCATGAAGAAAGGGAGGCCAGGGGACCCTGAGACAACGGCACCTGTTTCTACACAGATTAGCAAGCACGGAAATCAGGACAGGACACAGGTCATGAGCCAGCTGATCCAGGAGTCTCCCTCCCCACCCCATCCCCAGACTCGTTTGTTGGGTGCTGCAGAGGACAGTCTCAAAATTAGAATGAGGGTGTGCAATCCTAAATCCACGGAGGGCCCCCAAGCAACCGCCCTGGGCATTCTGACGGTCACCTCCTCTTGCCCTGTGTCCCAGGGGAAGACTGCAGCAGGCAGCTGAAGATACCACGGGGTCAGAGGTCAAAGGCCAAGGCCACAGCCACAGGGAAGCCCACTGTCCTACATGAACTCAGGGCTAGCTTTACCCCTTTCCCTAGGAGCCCGGTTTAACAATAAATAGCATGATGGAGCAACCTGCATACGGCTTTAAAGCTGTGCTCCCAGGCTAAGGAGGTGGCCCCCTGAAAAGCCACTTGTCACGCAAGTGAGAACCTGAGTTTTAATCCCCAGATCCCACATAAAGGCAGGCACCGTACTGTGTGTAATCTCATTGCTTCTATTGTAAGACGAAGGGTGGAGACAGGACAATCTCTGGAAGCTTCTGGGCCAGCTAGCCTGGCGTGTGCAGTGGTAAACAAGAGACATGGTCTCAACGAGAGGGGGGATAAGGATCAGCACCCAAAACTGTCCTCTGACCTCTGATGCCATGACACCAACACACACACTAGGATAGAAGGAAGAGAGGAAGGGAGAGAGAGGGCAGGAGAGCAGGGAGGAAGAGGAGGAAGGGAAGGAGAGAAAGATAGAAAAAAAAAACTGTGTTCTCTGCATGAAATGGTACTACAGCATCTCAGCACTTTGGGAAGCTGAAACAGGAAGATTAAGAGTCAGAGGCTAGCCTCTGCTACAATGGTGAAAGCCCATTTCAAATAAGAAAACAACAGCAAAAAAAAAAAAAAAAAAGTTGGGCTCCTGACAAAACTGGCAGCATCATCTTCTAAGATGCAAGGGGACCAAACGGAAGACAGGTCAAGCATGGCCCCTCTTCTCAATTTCAGATAAGAAGCCTGCAGCCCTGGTGGACAATGGAATTCTAACACAGCTCAGAGAAATGACCTTCCCGACATTGAAGCTCCTTAATGGCAAGACCGAGGATTAAATACATAAGGCTGTCCCCTGGCTTGATGGCTACAATAAGCAGGATATGCACACACCTCTTCTGAGCCCCTGCCGACAGGTACATCTCAGAAGCACCCTTCCCGGCCATCCCAGGGGATAAAAATCATCGGCATGCTGAAATACAGGACCAGGGGCTTCCTCCAGCCACGGCACGCACCATCTACTATGTGGACAGCCAGACCTCAGGGTTCTGGAACTAGACTCTGCCCGGCCATGTCTGATGGACCCAGGAGCTCATCAGACACAGGAAGTGCCATTGGCAACAGAGGCTAAACTCAACCATCAGAGGACAGACTTTTCCTAAACCTATTATGCAACTGTTGCCTCCAACGGGCTGGGATTTCTCCCAATTTCAACACATTTTATTTTCTCTGCAAAGAAGACACTGTTTTAAGGCTGTGGCCCCTGAGTGACTAAGCTACAGCATCCTGGGCAGTCTGGGATTACAGGCACGGGGGAGGGGGGGTGTTTTCAAAGGCACCTCTGTGAGCCAGGGTGTGCGTCTAGAATGACTAAAGATCGTAGGGTGGGAGCAGTCAGGACTGACCATCACTGTCTCTAGTCAACAGTGTCCCCAAAGGAGGCCAGGTAACATTGGTCTAAACTCCGGACGTTCAAGAAAGCAGCAGTTGGCCACTCCAGAACCCGACAACTCCCACCTCATCCTTCTAGGCCAAGTGAAAGTACTGCCTTTGGGTCACAGGGTATGAAGTGTGGGAAGGCAGGGCTGCTTTTCACCCCCACCCCCTAGGGTCTGGCACCATGAAAACCAGCTAGATGACCCATGTCAGGGAGCCAACCTTACCCTTACAGCAGGATCTCAGTTTGACTATCATAAACACTATGGGCAGGCCCGGCACAGAACCTTCCCTATTGAAAACTGTGGTGCCTAGAATCCTGGTCACGGTGTCTCAGAGCAGATGTGACACGCATCTGGAGCTATCACACTTCTGACTTCAGATGGATAAATCTTGAGGGCTCTGAGGTCAGGTGCACAAGAGCAGCTATGGAGGGTGGTCTGTGCAGAATGGACAGCACAGGAATTCATTCGCCACATGCTTCCTAACACCTATGGTGTTTCATTCAGGACATGGAAATGTATAAAGATCAACAGAACACAAGCCCCGCCTACTGGAAGCTGATATTCTTCCACAAGTAATAAAGAATGCCGTAACTGCAAATAAAATCTAAACATTACAAACAAACAAATGGTAAGTGTGTTAGAAGGAAAAGAGAAAAACAGAAAAGAGAGGAGAGATAAGGAGTCCAGGAAGACAAGTCCAAACACCCTAAAGCATGGCAGCAGGGGGGGAGGAGCACATTAAAGAGACCTTGGACTTGGAGATACACAAGTCTTCCATTAATACAAGAAGGAGCCAGGAAAAAGCTGAAGATGTCATACCAAGGAGTTAGGAATAGGCTCTCAGAAGGGCACTGAGGCGAGGCAAAGGGAGGCTAAACCAACAGGTCATGATGTCCAGACATGCTGTGTCCAGGGGTGGCTGTAGGGGACACCAAAAAGAGATACAGATGTCATCGAGACCAGTGGGGTTTCAGCTCCAAGAGCCTGGACTGGAGACTGGGAGAGAAAGGGATGGCGGAGTTACCAGGCCCGATGGAATCTAAGACCTGAACACTTCCTGTGAGCTTGGGAAGACTGAGGTGTGCAGGGCAAGTACCCAAGGCCCAAGAGGGAGTCAGCTGCAAAACCCAAGATCACTAACAGTATCCAAAGAGTGGTGGGTGCGAAAGTCTGGGGAGCCATGTGTCCGGCATGTGATCCCAGCCCTCAGGGGTTTAGACAGGAGGATCAGGAGTCCCGTGGTGAACATTGGCTATGAAGTGAGTCTAAAACCATCCCAGACTACAGAGACACTGTCTCAAAACAAGCCAGGTGCAGAAATTGGGAGGTGAGGAAGCAGAGGCCACAGACAACAGTCCTCTCGCAACACTGGTTATTTCGGAGGAGGAAAAGGGACAACCAGGGCTTGTTTGTTTACAAGAGAAAACAGGATGGTGGCACTTCCTGGCCCACAGGGTCCAGGTGAAAAGTTTAGGATGGGCTTGCTTATTTGAGACAACAGGGCTGGCTCCAATCTGCAGAAATGCTAAGGAGGAGCCAGTGGATGGAGGAGGGCCTAACGACCTTGAAATGGATCAAACAAGGAAGGCAAAAATAGGTGACTGCTTCATGCAGTTTACTGAGAGCCTCAGCAAGCAGGGGACGTGGCATACATTGTCACATTTTTTTTTTCTTTCAGTAACCTCACAAGGTGCGTCTGTGGTTCATAATGTCCCCCAGTCTGCAGGGAAGGGACCTGAGGTGATAGAGATTAAATCGTGTGCCCTAGATGTAGAGTCAGGAGTCCTGTGGTATCTGGGTGGTTCATGAACACCACACCTCCCTGCCACTGTCAACCTCCCCTAGGGCAGCGGTTCTCAACCTGTGGGATGCGACCCCTTTGGGATAGAAAGATCCCTTCACAAGGGCCGGTCACATATCAGATATCCTGCATCTGATATTTACATTATGATTCATATGAATCAGATATTTACATTGTGATTCATAACACTAGCGAAATTAGTTATGAATATGTTGGGATTCACCACAACATGAGGAACTGTATTAAAGGGTCTCAGCATTAGGAAGGTTGAGAACCACTGGACTACAAGAACAAGAAACACCTGTTCCCGCACAATGAGCTCTGGAAAACAAGAGAGCTTGAAGGACACTGACGGGAAGATGAGCCTAGCCGGGGTCCTGGTTCCTCTGTAAGCTAGGAAGAGATGGATCTTGTGGCAGTGTGGAAAGCAGAGGCAGTTGGGTGGTCAGAAGCAGTTTTATGGGGCTTGGAAGGACCGACCCAGAGCTCAGGGCCCACAGGGTGCCAACGGGGGCAGTATTGAACTACCCAAGGGTTCAGCTGCCCAGTAGGCAGAGGAGCTTTCCAGGATGAAGTGTGAAGAAGCAAAGGCAGAGGAACAGAGACCCTGGCAGCTGCTACAGTAACGGACCAGCGAAGGCGGCAGACGATGAGGCCGGAAGGCTCTGCGTCAGGACAAGGACCCATGGAGGTGAAAGCCGGTGTGAGGAATGGGAGGGTGAGACTAGAGAGACAGAGAACTTGAATTTGATCCCCAGAACCCCACGCCTTTAATCCCAGCATGCAGGAGGCAGAGGCAGGCTGATCTCTGTAAATTAGAGAGAGGCTGGCTTGGTCTACATGTGAGTGCAGGAAAGCCAGGACTCCACATTGAGACCTTGTCTCAATCAATCAATCAATCAGTCAATCAATACATGAATAAATAGGGGGTTGGGAGGGAGAGAGAAAACAAAGAGTTCGTGAGCACACAAACCAGCTAGAGAGGTGTATATTTGTAATCCCAGCGATGGGAAGGCAGAGGCGGGCGTAGCCCTGGGGCCTGGCTGAATCAGCAAGTTCCAGGCCAATGAGATTCACATACACATGCATGCACTTCTGTATACACACACACACACACACACACACACACACACACACACACACACACACGCAGTGGGCACAGGGGCCTGCACTGTCAGGCCTAGCCATACCTATCCATAGAGATCCGGAGAGAAGCAGATTGCCAAGTGTCCAAATCCTTGGGGAAGGGACAGTGGCTTTAGTCACATTACAGAAGGGGAGGAGGAAGAAGCAGGCGCATTATTGGAGAACATCCCCCTTGGATCAATTGCTGTCCTGAGCACTGTAAGGCCCTCACCCTCTGACCACCCGAGAGAACAATGTCTTCTTTCTACAAGTGGGAAACCAGCCCAGAGAGGCTAAGAAACTATTTCAAGATTACACAGGTGAGAACTGGGGTCCATTTGCCAGGAAGAGAGGTGAGAGGTCCGCATACTTCCCCAACACTAGCAAGAGAGATGGGCTCAATGAGGACAGGAGGTAGCAGCATTCGGTGACAGCGGAAGATGTCCTCGGGTGACAGGGGAAGAGGTCCACAGACATTCCCACAGGGTCCAGTGAACAGATAAGGGGAGAGGCAATGGATGGGAAGTGGGGTCAGGAAAGAGAAAGCAAGATGGGAATTAGGGTTCCCCCTCTATAGATAAGGAACTCAGAACTGAGGAGAGCTAGGGCCCTTGCCTCAGCCTTGTAAGCCAAACACTGGGATGTGAACTCCAAGGTCAGTTTAAGGTGAGCCTTGGGAGTCCAACCAAGACGGAGCAGGAAATAAGCAAGGCCAAACCACAGGGCTGCGGTGCTGTGGCCCTGGGCAGCACCGATGGGGGGGGGGGGGGCAGACTGCTTCAGATTACAAACACCACTGCCCCCAAAGGAAAGACTGAGTATAAAGGGAGATAGGAATGGGGTTCCAGAGAGGCCCCCCTACTGGCTTAACGAGAAGCGGGAGGGGAGGAGGGGGGAGGAAGTGAAGGAGGAGGAGCAGGGAAGGCAGCCATCTGCAACCAAAAGGCAAAGTCCAGTAGGTCTGGTGGCTCACACCTGTAACCCCAGCACTCAGAGGCGGGATTGGCATGGTTTGAGGCCAGCCTGGGCTATGGGGTTCCAGAGAGACCCCCCCTACTGGCTTAACGAGAAGAGGGAGGGGAGGAGAGGGGAAGGAAGAGGAGGGGAGGGGGAGGAGCAGAAAAGGCAGCCATCTGTAACCAAAAGTCAAAAGTCCAGTAGGTCTGGTGGCTCACGCCTGTAACCCCAGCACTCAGAGGCGGGATTGGCATGGTTTGAGACTAGCCTGGGCTACCTAGTGAGTTTCGTGTCTCAAGAGAAAAGGTGGGGGGAGGGGTTCTGGAGAGATGACCTGCAGAGTTTGATTCTCAGCACCCATGTCTGGTGGCTCACAACCACCTCTAATTCCAGCTCCAGGGGGTCTGACACCTCTAGGCTCCATGGGCACTTACACTCACACGCACATACCCACACAGGAATATACACATACATGTAATTAAGAAAATCTTTAAACACACACACATACATATATACACACACACACATACATACATACATACATACATACATACACACACACACACACAAAAGCCCGAGGCAAAGCAGAGTGGAATTAGAGGCCTGATGTGGGTCACTTCAAAAGAGACAAAAGGATCTTCCAAGAGGAGATGGTCAAGGTGGCAAAGACTTGGCCAATAAGAAGTTTGGAGAGGACACCCCCAAGCCCTGAACACTTGCCGCTGTGTGACTTAAGAAACAGCCAATTCACACGCACGCACGTACGCACGCACGCACGCACGCACGCGCACACACACACACCACTAAGCGCCAGATGCACAGTAGGCAAGATGGCCCGGCAGATAAAGTGTTTGATGTTGCAAGTCCCATCCCCTGAACCCACACAGAAGTGGAGGGAGAGAACTGACTCCACCAAGTCGTCCCCTGACCTCCACATGTGCACCCTACCATGACCATGCCCACATTCACACACCATGCCCGTGCACAGTAATAAAAAAGAAACAATTTTAAAACCTCAAATGCCACTCCATATTAGAAAGCTCAAGTGGCCAGGTGCGCTGGCTAGTCTTACATCAACTTGACACAGGCTAGAGTTATCTGAAGGGAGGGAACCTCAATTGAGAAAAAGCCCTCCATAAGATCCAGCTGTTAGGTATTGTCTTAATTAGTGATTGATGGGGGTGGGCCCAGCCGGCCCAGCCCATGGTGGGTGGTGGTGCCATCCCTGAGCTGGTGGTCCTGAGTTCCATAAGAAAGCAGGCCGAGCAAGTCAGTAAGCAGCACTCCTCCAAAGCCTCTGCGTCAGCGCCTGCCTCCAGGTTCCTGCCCTGTTTTAAGTTCCTGTCCTGACTTCCTTCAATGGTGAGCAGTGTTATGGAAGTGTAAGCTAAACAAACCCTTCCCTCCCCACGTTTCTTTGGTCATGGTATTCGATCACAGCAATAGTAACCCTAACTAAGAAACCGGGCGGTGGTGGTGCACACCTTTAATCCCAGCACTCAGGAGGCAGAGTCAGGCTGATCTCTGTGAGTTCCAGGCCAGCCTGAGCTATACAGTGAGTCTCAGGCCAGGCAGGGCTACATAGAGAGACTGTCTAAATAAATTAACTAACTAAAGTTTATGTATCAGTTTTAAGAGTTAATTTAAAAATAAGTAATTGATTTTCTTTTTAATGCCAAGTCCCCTTTGCTACTCACTATTGCTCTGGGTGCTATCCTCCGACCTCTGTGCCCCACCCAGCCTGTCCCTCCATTCCTGGACAGGGGAAATGAATGGGGTGGGGGCGGGTCAAGGTGCAACTTTGCAATGGGATGCAGGCAGCAGATACGATCATCAGCGTACACTGGGGTGTCATGGAAGAAGGGAAGAGCTGTAGTTGAAGAGAACCCTGAACCCTGTTTTTGACTCCACGTCTGCTCCTAACCCACCTGTCCAAAAAGTGCTTTTCAGTGAAGGGCAGGGAAGAGAAGACAGAGGGAGAAGGGAAAGGCCCATCATTTTGCTCCAGGGAATAGAGTAATTTGGGACTTCATGGCCTCTTGAAGTTGAACTCGTATCACCTGTCCTATACTTTGTTCTAAAGCATGAGGAAGTTGAGGGGGGGGGGGGCTCTGGCAGCTGCTAGCACTCTCTGCCAATCAACCGGAAAAACTCAAGGGCTGTGGGGTGTCCCAGAAGGCAGGCTAGGTTGTGGCGATGCCTAGGCCATCCCCCACAAGATACCCATCAGGACCACCTGAGGAGCTGTTCCCCCCGCATGGAGGACAGAGGGCTCACCCAGGAAGAGTTAGAGCAGGGCTTTCCCTGACAAGTCACTCAAGAAGGGCTGTGAAAGGGTCAGCGGAAGTTCCCCCACTTCAAATCTTTCCTGTTTCCTTTCTTCCCTGTGCTTACCAAGCTGACTTGCATGGTCTCTGCCTAATCTGGATGGAATTTCCTCCTCCACCCACCTGGCATGCGCCCTACAGTCTTGAACACTTCTGAGCATGGGCTCTTGCTTCCACCTCACAGGCCAGTCTAAGACACCCTACCATTTGCCACCCAGTTAGAGGCTCCTGGGGAAATGCTGCCAAGCCCAGGGTAGAGAGAAGCCACAGTTGGGCAGGAGCCTGCAGACACCCAGGCACCCTACATCCCTGACCCCTCTACTGGTTGCTACACTCATGGGAGCACTCAGAGGCCCCACCAGTCTGTCTTTAAACGAAGCATTCCCATCTGCCACGGGCTGTGAAGACCAAGAGAAAAAGAGGTTGGAAAAATTGATGCGAGGCTTCCCAATGGGGACTTAAATAACCTCAGGCTATTGCTGCCGATTATGGACCATCAGATGCTATGACGCTCATCCTATGTTTGGAAATTGAGTTTTGCTAGGTAGCTCAGGCTGGTCTTGAACTCACACCATGAATTCAGGCTGACCTCAAATTCTCCATCTTCCCGGCTCAGCTCCCAAGTGCTAGGATTCAACGCATGCACTATCTGGCCTGGCCAGAAGTGCTTTTTCACTGTTTCTAGGGAACACGACCCAAACAGAACTTCAACGGGGTTTCTTCCTACCAAAGCCATACCTGCGTATATGCCATGCTGTCACCAATCTGTCTTTCAAATGCTCAGCTGACTAGTGGATCAAAAAACCCACAGTTTGAAAAACACTGGACATTGGGAGGGGGACAGAATCTCACGAAAAAGCAACTTCAGTATTAGAACAGTAAACATCCATAAGTCCTCTTACTGTACTTAAGACCACAAAACCAAGGAGCTCAGCAGGCTTAGGGCTGCAGAGGACCTGCCCTGGGTTCCACAGCTCACACATCCTAGGATAGCAAGTCTGAAAAAAGCAGGCTGACTCAACACTCACACTTAACAATGACAAGCTCAAAGCGAGAAAAGGAATGCCTTTTCAAAAATCAAACTTTATTTTCTTTCCAA
>CABHPQ010134053.1:877-11977 GCA_902168405.1 Peromyscus aztecus
CAGGCTCAGATCGCACTGGTGGGATCAGGCAAGGGCTCCCAGGGTGTTGATCAGTGTCTCAGAAGTTATTTGCCTTGATGAAAATGGCCCCGGAAATTGGGGCTGAAAAGATCTCATGTTCCAAATCCTACGTGATCAAATTCTAAACTCAGCTTAACTCTTTAAGGGGTTCTCCTGGCTACTTTCCAGAAAAAAATAATGCTCGGAATTAATTTCATTTTGTCACAGTCTGTGTACGTTTAAGAAAGTCTTTTGTCACAAGCAACAGTAAAAACAAGGAACAAAATAAGAGAAATGAAGAAAGTTGTCTTTGAATCCAGGAACAGGGTCTTACAATTTGTCCCAAAGCCACTAGGGGGCAGTGGGCGATAGCTGTTTGGAACCACGACAACCCAGAGCAAACCGGTTTATTCGGTGAAAAATAAATAAAAGTTAAAGGGAAAAAAACGAAAACAAAAGTAGCTTTGCCAAAATAAAAAAAAAAAAAACAAATCTAGTATTTTATGGGAGCTTATATTTACACCGGTAATTCTGAGCATCAGGGGTAATTCTGCTTTTGTGTTTTTTCCAGACAGGGTCCCATGTAACCCAGAACGGGCTGTGTGGCTGAAAATGACCTTGAACTCCTGATGCTCTTGCCGCCACCGGTCACGTGCCGGGATTTCATATGTGCACCATCACACTTGGATGTAACTTTGTTTTGAACTTGAAACTCAGTGTGTTAAAATTTAATTCAAACCTACTATTTTGCGCTTCCAGCGTGGCCACAGGAGTGTGTAAATGCATGTGTGTTGTGGTCACTTTCCTCAGAGAGTGTGTGGCTGAGATGAGGAAAGGCAGGAGCAAGCAGGCAGGAGGCGTTTGAACTTGACACCTCTACTTGTTTGTTGTCATATGATTTTGGAGGATCCTAAATCCACGGTGTGCCCAAGGAAACCAGCCTCAGGCACAGCCGTGCTGTGGCTTCAGAAACCTTTGAAATTGTTGCTATGTGATAAGTCTGTTCCACTGGATCATTCCTGGCTCACAGAATGGAGAGAGATGGTAATGCCATAACCACCTAGTGCCAGGTGCAGTGGAAACACATTGTCGTTTACCTCTGCCGGCCGCTCCCAGCTGGCACGGCCTCTTAACATCTTATCAGAGAAACATTTGATGAGTTCAGCCTGTGCACTGGATTAACGCTCCCCCAAATCCAATGGGATAAAAATGAAAGATAACAACCAAAAAATGATGTTACAGAACAGATTTCTCCTGGTTTATTTCTCCAACGAATATTTATGAACTCTGAGCTCCACCTGAGGAATACTAAGAACTTCAAAGATCAATCGAGACGTCTCAGAGAGGCTGTGAGGCAATGTCAGGCAGAGGGATGGTGCCAAGGCTCCGCCCACTGAAAGGGATCAGAGGAGCCTGCTCAGAGGTAGTGACTGTTTTAGTTGCCTTGACTATCTCCTGGCATCTGGCAACAACAAAACTTAAATGATTAGGCACTTCTGTGAGCCACGATGTCTTGGATTCCTACAGAAAACAAGACAGAACAAAGCAAGAACATTCCTGTGGAACACAGCTTAAAATAACAACATCAGCAAACATTAGAGGGTGCATCTCATTGTGAGCGTAAGTCAGCACCCACATCCAATGTTGTGATTTCCAGAGAGAAAAACACCCAGACGAGAAGTCACACATGTTCAAAGTAAAAACCATAAAAGAGTAACAAGTGAGGATAAGTATGACTTGTGCTTGAAGAAAAACAAAATAGAACTACTAGAAATGAAAAGTAGGGATATTTGAACTGCTTTGGGTGGCGGCTGAGCTGTTTAGACACAGCTGAACAACGGTTGGAAGATAGGACCCAGAGGGAGCCTGTGACACATGGGAGATAGAGTAAGACCATCACACCCTAATAGGAATTCAAGAGAGTGAACAGAAACAGTGTCAAGCCTCAAAGATAATGTTAGGATTAATAGAGTATATGGTTCCTCAGATCCAAGCTGCAGGGACTCCTGAAATAAAAACAATGTCATACCTAGACACAGCATGAACCTGCGTCTCCTGGGGTGCATATCTAGATTAGAGAGAGGGGAGAGGGGGTTTGTGTTAGTGGGACAGCGGATTCTCACTCTAACAAAATTAGTCAGAAGATGAATCACAAACCAACAAAATAACACCACTGTAGGCTTCAAAACCTAGCAGGGGGCAGGGAGACAGCTCAGCAGGTACCAGTCGCCAAACCTGATGACCAGAGTTAAGTCCCTGGGACCTGATTCTCTCAAGCTGTTCTCTGTTGTCCTTGTGTGTGTGTGCACACTGCACCTGCATCGTACCCACAACACACAATTTTTAAATTAAATTAATGTTTTCAATTAAAATAAACTATCATCCAAAAGTAAAATATATTCAAGGCCAGCTTGGTATACATAGAGAGTTCCAGGATAGCTAGAGCTACACAGAGAAACCCTGTCTCAAAGGGGGAAAAACAAGTAAAATAAAATGAAATCTTCAATCAAATAAAAATTCACTCTTAGCAGGCCTTCCCTAAAACAAAACCAAAAATCACACCCCTAAATACTTTGAAGAAAACAAAACCAGGCAGAATTTAAAAGGTGAGTGAGATACAGGTAACCTCTGCCATCTGCATTATTTTTCACCTCCAATTTCTACCGTATAAGATGATGGCCTAGTGAGAGGATGCTGTTGGACCACGTCTAGCTAGCCACCTCACTAATCTCTACCCTGAACCTGACTGGCCGGGGTCCCTATCACTCATCCTCCAGAGGGCCCCCAAACTGTGTATAAAGTGCAAGCCTCAGGCGAGTTCATCATTCCCGCCCCCAGGACTTCCCATCTTCCCAACGGTGTCCTGCTGTTGGATGCAGACACCTATCCTTAGGGTCCCTCCCTCCGAATTAGAGGTTCCAGATGCAGTGATTCCAGAATGAACCCAGGAGATGCTGAGAGTATGGGGAAGTAATTCCAGGAAGAGAGGGCAGCCAATGTGCCAGCAGCTGAAGAGCACGCCATACCTGTTCCCAAAGAACTGGAAGCTGAGATGTGTAGACACCAACTCCTGTCAATCATGGGTGGAGACTGCTCCCAGGACTTCCGTTTCCTGGCACTTTGAACAGATGTACAGGTGGCAAAGGAGCCCCAGAGCAACAAAAGTTTCTCAGAACAAGAAACAAGGCACCAGCTGTTGGCAATGAAGCCAGCCAGCACGAAATGGGAGGCCAGGGATAGTGTGCAGGTGGTGCGGTATCTGCTGCGCCCTTCAGTTCCCTCCTCAGGAGAGTGGCCCTTCACAGGTAAACAAAACACCCCCTGCAAACTGATGGCTGTCTTACTCATAGGTAAACTGTGATTTTCTGTTGCTTATGAGCATTTTCTGTCTAGGACCCCTGGCCCCAGCTCTGTGACAAATATCAGGAGGTGTTGTGGTGGAGTCTCCCATCCGTCAACGCCAGGGCATGCTCACTGCCCGGCAGGCAGTCCAGCAAGTAGCTATCTATACTCTGCAAAGCCCAGAGATCAGCTGGAGCTGGATGCAGCAGGTGAGAAGTTAGAGAAGCAGGAAATACAGGTCCTTGGACTTGTTGCTGATAAAATACCGAAAAGGGGGGCATGCCTTTCTCTTCCTGGTATTTGCCAAGACTTAAGCACTATAAAAAGAACAAGAGAGGGACAGAATTAGAATCACACCTTTGCCACTCCAGAATAAAAAGCTTTCAGAATGACAGGAAAAATGTAGGGTAGATGGCCTCACACACTGCAATTTAGCCTGGGTTGTAGCCACAGTGGGTGACCTGTCCAGTCCCACAGATAATGAGCCTATTCATTTTCTTCTTTTGTTCATTTTCATGGTCTACAGTTTTACTTGCAGTGTGTGATACTTTGTTAGGTCTCTAACAGCTTGGACATTCATTATTTGCAGAAAAGACACCAACCTTGCGTCTCCTCACTCTGGCGTCCTCTCGTTCAGAGGACGGACCTCTAGGAAAGCCCAGCAGCTGTCTCCGTGGCTGTTAATAAGGCTGCTATAAGAAGCAATGACAAGCCTCTCTGTGTTCGAGTGGAATTATGTCAGGAACCACTCCATCCCTAAACAGGCTTCCACCTATCAATCTTGTCAGTTTAACATCAGTCTCAGCTTTATCCACCTGCTGCACAGAACAGCCTATCCCTTCTTTACTATCCGTTGTTCCATCACATTCCACAGGGTAGCCAGGAGGCACCTCAGCCGTGTGTCAGGATTACCATCCGTCCACCTGACTAGTCTGACCACACGGCTCTCCCTCTCTTTGTTCTCTCCTTCTGCTCTTATATCCCAACCTTCCACTCATCCATCATCACAATTGCCCCAAATTTTCACACCCAAACTGGGCGACAGTGACCTGTTTGTTTCTGCTGCCTTCTCCGCAGACAGTGTTGCAGTCCATGTCCTATGGAAACATCAGGAAGAAAAGAATGCTGTATATGAGCACATCTGGGCGGCATAGAGCAAGACCGTTCAAACTGTTACTACTCAGGATCCCCCTTTGTTCTAAGAATTTCTTAAATGAGACCAGATATTTTAGATATATGAAGTAAACAAATCAAACATTTTCTGATAGTCAATCATAAAGAAATTTATTTTAAGACACTCCTTTGGTATACATGTAATCTTTCCATTTATTAAAGATGAAATTAAATTTTCATAATGAGATAATATGCTATTTGGTTTTTAAATAAGGAATAAAATCTTGGCTGAATATCAAATATTGTATATTATATAATATTTATGTATTTCAGAGTTGATATATATTTGATTTTATAATCATCAATACTTGGAATGCCATTTTACATAAAAACATATGCTAGAAAATGGCAAAAGAATGTTTAAATCAATTACAGAAATTGTTGAAAATTCTGTCCTAACCCAAAGCCAAATTTCATATAATGATTTGCTTTTGTTTTTATTTTATTTTTGAGATAGGGTTTCTCTGTGTAGCCTGGCTGTCCTGGAATTAACTCTGTAGATCAAGCTGGCCTTAAACTCAGAGATCTGCTTGCCTCTGCCTCCCAAGTGCTGTGATTAAAAGAGTGTGCCACCATAACTGATGTGATAATTTTTTCAAACAAAGCAACTCAAACATCAATTTTTGAAATCAAAAATTCTAATACAATGCAATCTCAAGATACTCTAATTTGATTCTTACATGCCAAGTGCTGACAGAAGGAAATATTAGCAGTTTCCGGGTTGTTTTTTGTTGTTGTTGCTGTTTATTTGCTGGCTTGTTTTAAGCCGTGATATCACTATAGGAGCAGAAGGTTTGTGTGAAAGCAAAACACTGCAATTCATAGTGTGTAATCATCTCAAATCGGGGCCAGCCTTGGACGGCATTCCTTGCTGTGCGGAGTGGCAGCCTGTGAAGTGCAAGGTGGGTGTTGTATTCAGAACTGAGGCTGCAGCGAAATCGCTTGAGACAGCACAGGTGAGGGCTGCCAGGAACACTCAGGTTTATGTGAGCAGAAATTCTCCCATCCTGCCCTGCCCAGCAGTCCTGACGGACTTTGTAAGAGTCCACGGCCTCTTATAAAATAATTACTCAGCCTTATATCAATTACAAACTGTGTGGCCTATGGCTTCCGTTTCTGGCTAGCTAGCTCTTTCATCTTAAACTATCCCATTTCTATAAATCCATATGTTGCCACGTGGCCGTGGCGTTACTGATCCGCTGACATCTTGTTGCTTCTTCGGCGGCAGGCTCAAGTCTCTCCTGACTCCGCCCTTCTTCTCTCTGTATCTCTGCTTGCATCTCCCATCCCCCCCGGCTGTAAGCTTTCTTGCCATAGGCCAAAACAGCTTTATTTATTATCCAATGGGAGCTACACATATTCACAGCACACAGAAAGACATCCCACAGAAGGTTTACTGAACAGTGACTTTGAAATGACGTTTGGACATTGTACATTCAGAAACCTTTTACTGTTACCATTTTTCACATTGACTTACATCATATCACATGGGAGTCATAGCCCACAATTTAAGAAGCTGGGGCTTAGAGTATTCTAGAAGAGTCATGCCTCTCTTAGAACCATGCAGGAGAATTCTAAGTGCTCAGCAAGGTTGGTAGCCAGCAGCAGAGCCTCCCTCTGAGGCAGCCTTCAGGCTGACAGTGTAGGTGTCTGGATGGCACTGGACATGTCCTTATGTCCTTAAGCACAGCACTATACACTGAGGTAGACTCTCTTCTGTCTTCTCAACCACTCGGTTAGGGGCAAGCTGCAGTTACCTACCACTCTAGATGGGGAAACTGAGGACTTCAGACCACCCACCTAGCAAGTGGCAAACTTGGGAGTTGAATCTCAACCGTCTTTTCCCTGGTCTTGGAGTAGTTCATACTGCTCACAATCAAGAAATGGAAAGTAGGATTGGAAGGAAGATGAGGAAAACAGCTAAAAAAGAGCCAGGGTGGAGAAGCTTGTGTGAGCCACAGAGGTCAAGCTAAGGGGCTCTCCCCTCTTCTCTCCTTTCCTCCCTCTCTTCCCTCCTGCAGTAAAAATGTATTTGGAGTGTACCACATTTCTTCCCAGTAAAGTGTTATTATATTTATGTATTGTGAGTGTGTGTGTGTATGTGTGTGTGTGTGTATGTTTGTGTGTGTGCGTGTGTGCACGCGTGCATGCTCACCATGGCTCCAGTTTGGAGGTCAGAGGACAGCTTACAGGAGTCTGTTTTCTCTTGCCATAGTGTGGATCCTGAGTATCAAACTCAGGTCATCATGCTTGGTGGCAAGTGCCTTTATCCACTGAGCCATCTCACTGGCCCAAAATGTGCTGTCATCTGTTCTGTCTCCTTTTTTTTTTTATTAATGTTTCACATCTTTTATTAATTTTGTGGGGTGTGGTATGTATGCTGTAATGTGTATGGAGGACAGAGGACCACTTGTTGAGTTGGTTTTCTCCCTCTTCCATGTGGGTCCTGGGATCAAACTTTACCTGATGAAACATCTTGCTGGCCTCTCCCTGAATGTCTAAGCTTGTGGTGCAGGAGCACTAAATTCTTTAATATAGCCATCACTATTGTTCATTTCTAGAGCCTTTCCACCATTCTGAACAGGAAGTTGGTACTCGTCAGACAACTATGTCCTCTTGCCACCACAAGCCCACAGCATCCACTCTCTGTTTTTATGATTCTCCAAGAGCCTCCTGCACTTGGGCTTGTGTGGTATTTTTGCCTGTGTCTTTTAATACAATACACTCAAGGCATCCCTCAGGACTCTGTTCCTCTTAAAGGTTCCACAATATTCCACTTTCTATGTGCACCACACACTGATAGAACATTCAGCTGTCCGTGGACACAGAAGTCTTGGGGCTGTCTCCATCTTGGGGCTGTTGTGAACACGTACATACAGGGCTGCCTGAGCCCTGCTGTCATCATCTTGGAATGGCACAGCTAGGTCATGAGGCCATTCTACTCCCTGAGGAACCACCAAACTCCTTTCATTTCTAGCAGGAGATCCCCCCCCCAACTCATTCAGGACACTGGACATAAGCAACCTTCCTAATTCTTTCCCTAGGCCAGAGACCAGGACTGACCCAGCAACAATTCCAAGTGTACCAGTCTTTCCAGGGTCTGGTTCATGTGGAGCTCAGCTGGAGATCCCTTTATACAGACCCAAAGCCCAGATGTCCTGAGACCCCAGGCCACCTTCCTCTCTGGAATCACTGTCCACGGTATCAGTTTTGTGAGGGTAGCGTGCTCCCCCATTCCTCCCTTCATCCCTTCCTCCCTCCCCCTCCTAGTATGTTTTTATAATATAAAATGTTACCTGGCACATAAAAGGTGCTTAAGAAATACTTGCTAGTGCTAGAAAATGGTGCATTGGTTGAGATTTCCTGCTGCTCTGGACCTAAGTTCGGGTCCCAGCTCCCATGTCACTTGACTCACAGCCACCTGTAGCCCCAGCTCCAAGGGATCTGGTCTCTCTTCTGACCTCTGAGGCCAGCTACACACATGCACCCAGAAATTAAAATAGTAAAGGAATGTTAAAAAGAGAAATACTTGCTGAATAAGATGAGGTGCTAATCCTCCCTATAAGCTGTCTGAGTTCATCCTAATATCAATTCAGTAATGTGACAGTAATCTTTATTTACAATTAACCCTCCTCCCCCCAAAACCAAGCAGAGAGTCTAAGTGACTTCTCCAATGCAACATGGCTGGAGAATTTGTATGCTGTGTAGTCCTAATTATAATGGAAGACTAACGGGGTCATTGGACCCTTTATCGTTTCTCTTCTCAGTACACTGATTGACTTTGCTCTCCAGTCTTTTCCTTATCTAGTTAGTCATCATGTTGGGACAGGTGACTTGAGCGTAGTTTGTTGGGCTGCTGGAATGAGGCTGCTGCCCCCCAGTTCTACCATCTCCCTGTGTCTTCATACAGTTTGCCTCTGTGTGTCTGTGTCCCAGTAACAACTTCTCGAAAGGATGCAGTCCTGTTGGATTAGAACCCACATAATGACCTCATTTCAACTTAATTACCTCTTTACAAACCCCGTCCTCAAAGGAAGTTACCATGGTATGGGCTCAGAAGCAGGACTTCTCTGTATGAGTCTGGGGGTCAGGAGGACAGCTTATCTGGGAAGCTCACCCCCTTCCTGGGAGCACGGGCTCTGCTTAAATGTCCTTTGACCTTGAACTTTTCCAGAGATGACTCCAGCTAACTGGCTTCTTCATGAGGCTCCTCCTATCAAGTATGGAAAATTCCTAGGTCACTTGGTCATAGAGGAAAGAAATGGTGATCTGGAAGGGACAGTGTCCTGGAAGGAGCTACTGAACTGTAAAATTATGTTTGAAATTATAAAACTCCAATGAAGAGGTAATGTTAGGGTTGGGATAGAACTCCGTTAGGGTCTTGAGCAGCTCACACAAGGCCCTGGGTTTGACCTGTAGTGTCCTGTAAACTGCACACGGTGGTGCACACCAGTGAGGAGGGGCAGACAGGAGGACCAGAATTCAGGGTCACCCCGAGCTACATAGAGAATGTGAGGCCCACCTGCCTACCTGACACCCGGTCACCGTCCTCCTCGTATTGTCATCTCCTCCTCCCCCTCCCCCCTCCTCCTTCCCTTCCTCCTCCCCTCCCCCCTCCCCCTCCCCTTCCTCCCCCTCCCCTTCCTCTCTCTCCTCCCCCTCCTCCTCCTCCCCCTCCTCCTCCTCTTAGATGATGTAAAAAGGAAGAAGGGACAGGAACAGCATCCTTACAGCCGAAGCCCACTCCTCCCAGTCTTGGCTGAGGCTGCCTCCTGAGCACAGAACACCCTGGAGCACACACATCACCACAGAACCTCAACCTCCCGTTCCTTTCTCTCTCCCCTTCCCTCTGCTCCCCACTCCTCCCCTGTCCTCCCCACTTCTCCCCTGTCCTCCCCTCCTCTCTCCTCCCCTCCCCTCCTCTCCTCTCTCCCTTCTGCTCTCTCTCCCCTGCTCTCCCACCCCTCTCTCATACGTTAGGGTATTTTCTGCACTCATCTGCTGGCCAGGGCTTGGCAGACACCGGGAGTCTCAGGGCTTCTAGTCTTTGTTCAAATAAGCAGCCTCTGATGTGAAGCTCATATCTGGAAGTGATCCCTAGTCCTGGCCCAGGCTTGGTCCAGGCTTGAGAGATGTGTGTTCAGGTATAGCCACACCCCACTTCCTGATCCAAACACTAGGACCAGGGCTTGGCCCTGGAGGCTAGCCGTGGGTTTGGAGGCTGTTGGGTAAAGCCCAGGGCTATCATTGGAGAAATACTGGGTGCTCATCTCACAATCTCCCTCAGTTTGCGTCATCAGGGTCACAGCTCCAGCCCTGCAGCAGACATCCAGCCCACAGCACCCTCACCTCATTGACCTTCTCCAATGTCCTCATCTGGGCTTTGGCTGTGACCAGGAAATAGCGTTCCAGCCTGGCAGAATTGTCTCCCAGTTTCCCAGTTTGTAGCTAAGAGTTACTGCATGGACATGAGAGTAAGATATTTTGCCTCAGAAAGTGTGCACTTAGGGCTTCTAATCTTAAGAAATTTCCCTCCGCAAAGGCAAGATCAAGGACTGTCAGAACAGCAGCACTTGTGTAAAGAAGGAAATGTCCTGTTTACCACCCCTCAAGGTGGACAAGCTGCCACAGTGGTTTATGCATAAGGACGGTGGTATTTCTGAGAGACTGAGTAAAAATCTGAAGAACTTACGCCAAGCAGGTGGACCTCTGCTGACAGTATGGGGATGGAGCAGATCCTGTGAGCCAGGGTCCTCACTGGAGGACTATTCTCCCACCCCTGAATAAATTAAAACTTTCTGTAAAAGATCATTTTAAAAATACAAATAAAAGGAGAGAAAATCGTTTCTCAAGCCCAGCGTCAGAGCTAATTGCCGTTACCACTGTTCTGGGATCCCTCACACCTAACTGCCAGGTGATTGCACTCTGACACAGCCTTAGAGAAATGGCTGAATCACGAGGTAAAGCCTCACAGCAGGAATCAGCTCTACTGAGAGATGCTCAAGAAAGCGGCCTGGCCCCATCTACCACGTGCCACACAGCAAGATGTCTTCAAACCTGAAGTCAGGCCTTCCCCAAACCACGTCTGCCAGTGCCTCCACATGGGACTCTGACTCAGACTATGATATTTTAGTACAGAAACCTGGAAGGACTGAGTGAAGGGGACCTGTGCACAGGGGAACCTCCTCTAGGACCCTGCATTTGACACACACCACACCCAAACACCTATTTTCACAGAGAGATCCTTTATTATTCAGAGAAGAAAAGTTACAGTGGCTGCTCTCTGGCTCAGGAAGAAAAACAGCAGCAAATGACCTGGCAGGGGTAATGTTAAGAAGAAAAAAGGAGAAGTCTGTGTTAGGGTGGGCTAGGATGCAGTGGTACATTTTGATTGGGTATATTAATTAGCTGAACAATAGGGGGATTTCATGGCTGGACTTCAATACTTGGATAGCTGGACCTTGGTAGCCAGCCTCAGGAGGAGGAAGTGGCCAAATAAGGGAATGGACCTTGGTGGCAGCTTTAGGAGTGTACCCTAATGGACCTTGGTGGCAGCTTTAGGAGTGTACTCTGATGGACCTTGGT
>CABHPQ010134056.1:0-16078 GCA_902168405.1 Peromyscus aztecus
TATATCCTATATGAAGACAGATTGTGATATGATTTTGTTCCATCTGTTTTATCATTTCCGTGACCTAGTGACCTTAGTAGGCAGTGTAACTGTTAATTTGAACTTATACTATTATGGGGTTTAGTCTATTGTTTTCACAAAACACCTCATACCAAGATAGGCCCATGTATAACAAACCTGTATACAAAGGAAAAATTGTAAGCGCAACTGGTTTTATAATTTTCTCTCTACTGTCTTTTGTTTTGCATCCAACGTGATGGTGTCACCCATATTTCAGACATGTCATTCCTCAGTTATTTCTCTGTAAAATCTCTTACCGACAGAATTTTATCCTAAGTGATTATAAGAGCAGTAATATGGACAATGAAGGTAATCAATCACAGGTAATCTGGTGCTCTTCACTGTAAGGTGTTTCCTTTCTTGAAAGGAAAGTAACTATTTTAAATGGTATCTTTAACGGTGTGTCACTAATTAAGTTCAAGGCAAATATTACAATTTGGGAGTAAAATATGTCAGAGGCCAGGGTTATCTCTGTGAAAAAGAGCCTTCTTTGTCCTCAACATAAGAATTGTCCCTATGCTACCAAATTGATTTATTTTTTTGTATTTTGCTCACTTCATGAAAAACTTTTATTTTTGTAAAAACTTGCATTTAACTCTTTTAAAACTTGTTTTTAATAATTTTGGAGCTACGATTAGATTACAACATTTCTCACTGCAAATCCTTCCATATACCACTTCATGCTCTCTTATAGATTCATGGCTCTTTTTTGCATTAATCATTATTTCATGAATACATTAATATATACATGTGTTCCTGAATATAGTTTTCTCAGACCATATAATGTTACTTGTATGTGTGTTTGTGGGCTGACCATTTGGTATTAGATAGGCAATTGGTTTGTTCTTCTCAAGGGAAATCTATTTCTTTTGCTCTCTGCATTCCTTAGCTGCTTGTAGTTAGTTCTTTGTGTAGGCTGGAACAATTTTATTCAACATTCTGTGAGATACATTCTTATTATTATCCATACAGGTTTTTTATTATTTCTTTAAGATAATTCTTAATTTTATTTAATTTTTATATCATATATATTGTAGTTGGAGCATTTCCTGTGTCCCGGCCTGCTGGCGGTTGGGACAAATCACTCCCATGTGCATCCCCCAAGTAAACACACAGATGTTTATATTAATTATAACTGCATGGCCATGGCTCAAGTCTTTCACTAGCTAGCTCTTATATCTTAAATTAGTCCATAACTATTAATCTATATATTGCCACATGTTCCATGGCTTTACCTGAGTCCAATTACATGCTGCTCCTTGGGCAGCTTGTTGGTGTCTCTCCCCACCTTCTTCCTGACTCTCTTTTGGAAGTCCCTGCCTGCCTCTAAGCTGCCTTGCCATTGGCCAAACAGCTTTATTTATCAACCAATCAGAGAGCAACATGTATTCACAGCATACAGAATGACATACCATCAATATATTTTGATCATTATTTTTCCTTACCGCAGTTCTGCCCACCTCCCACCCAGCCAACTTCATACTCCTTCCCCCCTCTTCCTCTCTCTCTTTAAAATACAATAAAAGCCTCCCCCAAACAAAATCAAATCAAATAAACCAATAAAAGGTAAACCAGTTAGAGAGAAAAGTACTAAAACAAAACAAGATGAAAATAAACAAATGAACATGGTAATTGTATTTTGTTGGCTACCTACTTCTGGGCATGGAGTGTGCTTTATGCAGCTAGAGACACATCATAGAAAAAACTGATCTCTTTTCCATCAGGTATCAGCTATAAAGAGTTTACTGGCTAAGGGTGGGAATCTGTGCCTGCTTCTTTTCCACACTGTATTTTTGTTTGTCTTGAACCTGTAAAGGTCTTATGACTCCTGCACAGTTTCTGTGATTTCATACCTGCATGAGTCCTTCTGTGTTTTGAAGACACTCTTTCCTTGACATTGTCCACAACCTCTGGCTCGTATTGGAGAGTATCCATCCTACTGCTGTGACTATTTTTAAACTACTGTTAACTGTTAATGGAAATTTGGATCTATTCCAGGTGTGGGTGCTTTCTAAAATATGGTCTTATTACTCACAAAATTGTAAAAATACGTATTTAGTGTGTTTAACCAATGAGCAAGAATGCCTCCTTCTTAGGACAGCATTGCTTCCTCCCCGTTAACTTTACTCGAGATTGGCTAGTTTACTTACTGCAATCACAGTATTTCCTGTCTTTTAATTTGGAAATGGAAAGAAATGATGTGCTTGAGACCATAAAGTTCACACACCCAAGGAAATGAGTTCCATCCTCAGAAGCCATGTAAAAAGCCAGCATCAGCAAACTAGTAATCCAAGTACTGGGGAGGTAGTCACAAGTAGATATCTGAAAATTGGTGGCGAGCCAGCCTAGCCTAACTGAAAGTTCCACAGAAGTAAGTGACTGTATCAAAAACATAAAGTTGGGCAGATCATGGGGAATGATAACTGTGGTTTTAAACTGACTTATACATGTACAAGCACACATACAAATGTGCTCCATGCAAATGAGTACAGCCCCACATTTGAACGTATACACATGTACATACACACTTTAAATTTCTAGGAGTTGAGATATACACACACTTTTTTAAAATATTTTTATTTTATAATTAACTTAATTTCACATATCAGCCACAGATTCCCCGTCCTCCTTCCTCCCCCCCCACCAGCCCTCCCTCCCCCAATCCATCACCCATTCCCACCTCCTCCAAGGCAATATCTCCCCTGGGGAGTCAACCCAGCCTGATAGACTCAGCCAAAGCAGGTCCAGTCTCCTCCTCCCTAGACCAAGGCTGAGCAAATTGTCCCAGCATAGGCCCCAGGCTCCAAAAAGCCAGCCCATGCACCAAGGATAGGTCCTGCACATGCTTTTATTACACTGTGGAGTATCTTTCAATCTATTGTTCAAAGGTCTACATTTGATTTTGTTATTTATAAATCCTTTATGTGAGAATCTGTATTAGTCATAAAAAACAGCTTCTAGAGGTTTCTTGTTGAGACTCATAAAATCTTTCATTAAACAATTCAAAGTCACTCCTGTGTATCTTGTCACAATTCCACATTTGTGTACAATATTTGTTTTTTAAAAATTGCTTTAGATAAATGAGATGATTCATATTCCTCAAGGGAAAAGTAGGAAGGTCAGGATTTCAAGGCTATATAGAAGAGTCAAGCCTATAGTGGGTTTCAATGGACTTTATCTGGAAAACAAAGAAAGAAACAAACAAACAAAAAATTGTTTCAAATGCGCACTGGATAAAATCTGACTTTTGATGAATGTTAACTAAGCAAATATTGTTTTTCTGATGAACCCAATAAAAAATGACCAATATTATTTTTTGCTTTCTTAATCAAGATTTTGTATTAAATTCATTCAGGAATGGCATATAGTTTTGATGTTTATGTTGTAAAAACCAAATTATGAATAATATGTATATAGATTATCTGCATTAAATTTGCCAAATACAAATTTTATGTTTGAATATAGATTATTGCATTAATACCTACAATATTACATTCTACAATTTATTTCCTCTTTTAATTTAATGTCACAAGCAAAAGTAGACAAGAGGGCAGCTTTCAAATTAGATAATAAAGATATAAGAACAGGTTCTTGCAGTAAAGATATGACTTGATAGCCATATTTTCTCCTTAGTGGTTAATTTATTAGAATGTCCTTGCCTCTCTTTTAGTAGCTTGAAGTATGGTTCATTGTTCAATGTTTGGTGTCAGAGTGAGAGATTTCCCTGCTACCAGGTTCCCTCCACAGACTAAGCTAATTAAATACAAAGCAAGAGAGATTTCCACCTTAATAAATCTGCCTGTGGGTTAAGACACTATGTCACTTTGGTAGTTCTTTCAATAAAGCCAGAAGGTATTAAAACTAGAGCTTTTTTAATCATTGCCCGTGACATTACTAATAGTCATCCAATCCTACCGTATCACAGTGAATGCTTTGACAGGGAAATATCCCCATACTGCTCTCAGCAATCTCAGTGAGATGGCCAGCACTTAGGACAAGTGACAGATTCTATTATAAAAATTCATACACATATTTCTTAGTAGCAGAAATAAAAGAAACTGATTTCCATTTCTACAAATTCTAATTGATCAAGCATAGCAGTACTTGGCTATAAAACTGCCTCAAATCTTGCGTTTACTAATTATGACAAAAGCAATCAAACTGGGTGACTGTGAAAACAGAAGGCTTTGTAGAATTTCCCATTTGCTTTCATCATGTCCATCTGTAAATAGAATGAGGGAAAATCTATGGTGTTTTATATATAGTTTCTCAAAAGGTTGGAAAACAAGATTGACTTGTATTTGAATTCCCTTGTATTTGGACGTAAAATTTCTTTCTTTGCATATTTGCCAGGCCTCCACCACTTCCTTAAAGCTACTACTTTTCAAGTTCATAGCTCCAGGAAAAACAAGGTCCTCCTTAATCTGGAAATTCTAATGCTATGTTTTATAAGCTAAGTCAGAATAGAATACTGCAGCATGTTGTCAATGGGTTGAAGTCTTCATTATAAAAATCCAACACTGCATCTTTTTAATGAGCTAATTCCCAAAGTTCATATTTTATATTCTCTCTTATGCTTATGAAGATATTTCTGCAGAGCTGACAAGAATGACTTCATTTTTTCCTGTGGATCCCTCTACTTTCTAATACAGTCATGATCGCATAACACAAAATAGCTATTGTGTATCCCTTTCTCTTACATCACTTCTGGATTATCACATTCATTCTCTCTCTTCCCAAAACTAAGAGCCTCTGTCATAATTAAAACACAAGTTATCTGGGAAATATAATAGGCAACAATTATTCAGCTCAAGATTTCCCAATCACTGACTTAGCAAGGAGCAATACAATGCTTGTTTTCAGTTGTCCTACTAATTGCTACTGAATTATTTAAGATCCTTAAATTTGTAGAAGCTATTTACCCATTGAATCCTTATATGTGGATCTAGGAAACACAGATACATCAACAATGGAAACAATATTCTCCTTCCTTGTGCTTTTGGTCTACTAACAGCCCCCCTAAAGGAGGTGTAGCTCACCCCCTCAGTTTTTATCCCACCTAGTTTTCTTGCACTTCTAGTGCATAAATGTAAAGTTATATTAATATAATTTTTCTCATATAGAATAAAAGTGTGGCACTCACTACCAAGTAATACAAGCAAATTACCTACTAAGTTAATGCTTCACAAAACTGTAGGCATTGTTTTCACTGAAGGAATGGATATTGTGGACCCAAACCTTTTTTGTAAGCTGTCTGACATTAAGGAATAAAGTATGAGATTTTTGCAAAAAGTGGTGATTAAAAAAATAAATAAGTAGAAAGCTTTGTTAAGGTATTTTGTATACTTCATGTTTTCATAATCGTAGCAAATGAACATCATAATTCACTTTACTGAAAAACCAAAATTGTTCAAAAGAAATCTTCAGGAAAGCATTAATTCTATATTTTACTAGTCTATCTTCACCTGTAAATCTGATAAATTTCAAAGACGTTATGAAGATTGCAGACAGAGAGTTGCTAAAAGATAGACAAATCATCTTGCCAAGAATGGTTAAATGTGTTAAAATGGATAAAATCAATATTTAGAGTGGTTTCTATAGATTTACACCAAGAGGATGTTTGTTTAGAACTACTCAAGGCCGTTCCCAGGAGTCATCAATGAAACTACTGGGACTTTAAGCAGAGCCTAAATCCTTATTATCTTCATAATAATTCCCAGTACTGAGGTTCTAGGACTCTGCTAAATGCTTCTAGGTTTTCGTGTTTTGTAATACTAGATTAAACAAAGCACCACAGAATTTACTCGAAATTAAAGCCTGCCCAAATGGAAATCTGTGAAGACCAAATAGTCTTTCTGCTGCTCTGTTCCTTGCTCCTGTAGGAAGCCTGTATGGGTTCAAATACATTTTTTCTATGGCATTATGATTGTCCAAGTTGAGAGTATATTGTCCATCTTCATAACCAGAATATTCATAAAAGGAAACACATTTATATTTGCTATGAATGACTAGAGAATTTGATAGATTTGCTTACCAAAAACCCAGAGCAAATTCCTCCTAATACCTCATTATAAAACAATCAAGTACTTTTTGTGAAACCATAAGGAGCTTGATAATCAAATGTCATAATCATCCTACTACTTTTAACATGATGACTTTTCTTATAATTTGTGTATTTACTTACCATCTATGAAAATGCAAAGATTATGACTAGTGATGTCAAAGAACTCAATTCTCAACATCCAAAGAAGAAGCAAACCAAGAGAGAGCTGTTAACCTTATAAAATGTAACATTCTTCCCACAAATCTTCATCAGAGATTTATGGAGAGGGAAATCAAATTTATTATTACTAAGCTGGTGTAAGTATTTAGTTCTTTGGGAAGAATAAGGTCAGCATAAAAAGCAATATAAGAAATAGCCTAAGGTACCAAGACCTAATTGCAATAACTTCTCTACCAGAGAATCCACAATGAAATTGTATTAAATCCTTACGCATTTTTACACTCTACTTCTCTTTGTTTCTTCAACTAATCTTCAGTCTATAATATCAAGATATTCTGAAAGTGAGGAGGACTGGAATAAATTGTTAAAGACCTAAAGAGGAAAGGATGAGTTGTTTCAATTTTAATAGAAGGATGAGAAGATGGGCTCATAACACAAGTCTAAAGGGCCTGAAGTTGTATTCCCCCCTTTATGCTTAAGAATGCAGGAAAGTGAAAAAGAGTCACATTTATAACCCAAATCAATTTGAGATTGGTTTGGAGAAAAATGGAGAAAATTGAAATTCAAAGCCAATTTCTGTTTCTCTTTTATTGGTTCATATATCAGATAAAACTAAATTATAGAAAAGTTTCTGTTTAAATGTTCTTTGTATACCATTATACATAAATGGAGAACTATCACACTCTACCTAACTACAGAACTCACTTTGTACTATTTTTATCAATTCTTAGAATTTGCATACAACATAGTCTCATCATTTTTCACAACCAACACCTCCCAGATAAAACCCCTCTTCCTGTTTTTATTCTTTTGTCGTTGTTGTTGTTGTTTAGAAGAACAACTTTCAGCAACTGTCTTGATCTGATCCTTACATATTCCTGTCCCCTCATTCAGAGATGATGACTGAGCTTAACATAAGTGTTATATTATAAATAAATAAATTGTAGGTAAACAACCCATGGACTGTTGACTTCTGCACTTTGACAAGTAATGGCTTGCTGTTGATCACCATATCATTCATTCTTAAGCATAAAGGGGGGGATAAAATGCTGCCAAAAAAAAAAAAGAAGAATCTTGGAAGAGGGATGAGAGCTACACTTGTTGTGAATATAAGGACAAGTATTTAGAATATAAGTATAAATTATACAGTTTAGAAAACTACAGTAATAGATCCTTTTCTAGGTTCCATGGTCTCACCAGCCATAGGTAGTTAGCTAAATTTAATTCCAGGCATGATTTTCTTTTTATGAAATGAGCCACAAGTCATATTACCTGACCTTTGGTTACAACAGGATATAAGTAACTTTTAATAAGCCTGTATGAATATCTTTGACATTTGAGTAACTCAGATCAGCATATCAGTTTACCCTTCAGTTATTTGCTCAATCAAGAAGTGGCTTTTCACTGTAACTAATGCGCATTACTTAATAGAAGGCGCCTATTAAATGCACTGAGGATTTGTGAGAATTGCTAATCAGTAACACACTTAGTCATTATACTGCATCATATATTCTTTTGTTTCATACAAGTCATGATCCTGCAACTTATGCTATGTCTTCCACACACATGCTGTGACAAAATGTACTCCCATCCCCAGGAAATAAATGTAATTTGATATTTTTTTAAAAAAGAAAAAAACATGTATTCAAAAACAATAAATTTAGGTTATTTTGTTTCATTTATCTATTCTGCTTTGTATGTCTCTGTTGGACATGTTAAAACTAGTTATTTATATTAAAACCTTCTTATGTCGTGATTAATTTAGGGCTACCACTAAATAAACTATAAATTAGAAAGCTATTTGAATATCAGTTGTTAAGGAGAGGTGTATGTGAAATGCTAAACATCACCAAGATATAATTTGATAGGAAACCAATGTGTGCCAACTATCAGAATACTTCAGTTTAATATAAATAAAACTTGAAATCATATAAGGAGATATTCATCAATAGACAGCCACCTGTCCTTTGCTGAAATAGTCACAGAGTACTTCATAGTTAGTGTTTAGAGGAATCTGACGCTTGCATAGTTATAAAAAATTCAAGTTTTAATTGTTCAGACAGCCTACAGCAACTGACTGAGTAAGAGGTTAGAAGCATATGGTAGTAAGTAAGGGAAGTTGAGGCTCTATAAACCACTAATACAAAAGCTGCTGCAATCTGAAAGCCAATGGGATTCAGACATATTGCCTCACATATATAATAAGATTGGAAAAAGATATGTGTTAAGTCGAGGAAGAGGCTTTGGTTTTGTTTCCACAGAAAACAAAAAGTTATGGATTCCTTCAAAGTTAATTGAGATTAGATTTGACAGGAGGATGGAGACCTCTTGAAAATGTTGGCTACAAACATAATAAAGAAACAAAAGAAAAACTACAAGATAGGTGATATATAAGCTGATCTTTTGACATGGGAACAGCTCCAAGACTGGCTGAGACGTGATCAGTCTTGTTAGCTACAGAGTCATTGTGACTTATTATTACATGGCAGTCTTTCATAAGGTGTGGGTAGAAAATTATATTGCAATTTGGTTATGCAGTCAAAAAAGTTTGTAAAATTAACAGATGCCTTTTACCTGCTAAAACATAAAACAACAACAACCAACATTAAAAGTTTGTGTTTTAAAAAAAAACAACAACAACAAGAAAAAACAGGTACCAATGAAGATGAGTAGGTCAGGCGATCCATCCTCTCAGATTGCCTCTGTTGGAGTTTACTCAAACTTCTGCATCTAGAACAAGAGAGGGAGACTACCAAACGTTGTCAAGAAAAGGTAGGAGAGTTCTCTAAAATCCATACTTCATAAAAAAGTCTATCAGATATTCTAGGCCTGTAGGCCAAAGATGATTGCTCCAATGCTGCAGAGGAACCTTGGGTGACTGTCCAGGTAGCCAAATGTATCTGTTGTTTCTATAGTTTTGGGAGTTGTTTGTTCTATATTGCCTACTTATTCAAATAATATTCTATCCTTCTTAGGTCTTTGATGCTGTTTGAGATTAGATAGTTATAGCTACAGTTTTCCTTGTTACCAAATTCAGAAAAGAAACTCACAGAAGAGGTGTAAAATGTATAAGGTTGAGAGACAGAAAGGCTTAAATTGTTTATCTAAGAAAATATTTTGAGGGCTTAGAAAGATAATTTTGGGTTGGTAATATCAGCTAGAATAGAAAGTGAATTAGGTACAAAACTTTGGAGTCACCAAGATAAGTGAGATAATGGAGTATTTTCTCTAAATTTGCCAAAACAAATGGACTGGATATTGTAAACGTAATTCTTATTCCGATAATTGTTCTTACTGATAATGGTTTTGCTATGTTAGAATTAAAACCCTTTTCTTTTTATTTGGACAAAAAGGTGAAAAAGTTGTGAGGTATTTGATTCCTCTGTGTAAAGATATGTCAGTGTGACAGGTTTAATAAAAAGCAAAATGGCCAATAGAAAGGCAGGAATTATAGGTGTGACTTCTATACAGAGAGAGCTTTGGGAAGAAGAATGGGGGAGTTGCCAGCCAGATGAAGAGGAAGCAGAACATGCAGGAAGAGAGGTAAAATCCACAAACCATGTGGTAGCACATAGATTAATAGAAATGTGTTAATTTAAGTCATAAGAGCTAGTTAGATACAAGTCTAACCTTGTATCTAGCTTTGAAAAGCCAAACTTTCATAATTAATAAGTCTCTGTGTTGTTATTTGTAAGCTGGTGGCCCAAAGAAAAGTCAAACTGCAATGATTTACATCTGTGACCTAGATGTATTTTCCCCATCATTTAACCATGTTAGTGCTTTATAATTATTTGCTGTCAATAAAATTAGTATATGCTGTTTCTCAGAAAGAGAATCCTAGTATTTAATGTGAACACATTAAAAAAATCTATTCAGAAAATTAGAGTTTTTAAATGAAGTGTTTGTAGTAGGAATCACCTCGCCAGTTCCTCAGCTGGTCTTGTTTCCTCAGATTGGAGGCCTCTGAGTTTTCATCTGGAATGGGTCTCAGCTGAACTGCTGCTCAAAAGCCTGAATGCTTAACCAGGCAAAACGCTTCTAGTTTCTGGTGCTCACACCATATATACCTTTCTGCTTTCTACCACCACTCCCTGGGATTAAAGGCTCCCTTTTTGGGATTAAAGGCCTGAGTCACCATGTTTGGCTGTAACCTAGAACAGATGGATTTCTGCCTCTGGAATGCTAGGATTAAAGGTGTGAATGCCACCATTTTCTAGTATCTGTATCTAGTGGCTGTCTGTTCTCTAACCCCAGATAAATTTATTAGGGTGCACAATATTTTGGGGAATATAATACCACCACAAGTGTTGAAATTTTGGAAATAAATCTGTGTAACAATACAAAAAGAAGAGACTTTATGGAAGATTTACATTAAACTTTATAGAAAAACCCTCAAAGTCTTGCGATTTTAACAAATACCATATTTTATTTTTTCTATATTATTGTAGACTGCCTTTATGTGTTAAAATGTGCCCCTACCTAAGAGACATGTTGTAATCTTACAGTGAATCATACACTGACTAACAGATTTCTTAAAAAAATATTGGAATCAAAAGAAATAAAATATTCAGTTTGAAAATAAAGGAAGCAATATGTTTATGTGGATAGGTAGCCACTATAAGTGATGTTTTCATGAAGTGTAGAAACCTGAAGTGAGACAGTGATCGAGGAAAAGTGTCTCTTATGAAGACATAGGAAGATGAAGACTTGGAATAGTTTATGGACTAATAAGCCATACAGAAAACACACAAGGAGCACCAGAAAATAAAACAGGTGAGGAAGAGTGCCCGTTTACAACTATTACAGAGAAAAGTTTCCAGCAGGTACTTTGATTTCAGTCTTCCGTCTCTGGAAATGGAGCTTATACTGCTCTGGGAGACTTCAGTGTTGGTACTTCATCATGGTTCTCCTGGGAAACTGCGAGTCATAATTAGATTTCTTATGAATCTTTCACAATTAGAATATGGATTCTAGGTCTATAAAATAACTGCACGTAATCAGATCATCTGAAAAATATAATGCTGAGTGCTGAAGTGCTTCATAATGAGATAACCTTTAGAATGCTAGAAGTTAATTATAACTCATGTTTACTAAGACATGTGCTGGCTTTGAAATAATATTCACCGTAAAAAAGTCAGATATGACAGAAGTCATATTTTCAAAGAAAAAATAAATAACTGGATATCAGATTTTTACCTCCAACTGTAGAAAATAAAGAGGGAGTCCAGTACTTGTAATGTTTCATTACTGATAACACAAAGGAACTGACCTGTGCTTCAATGTTGAGCTAATATCATCATCCATATGTGAATGTGCCTTAACTTCAGTACTGCCCTTTCCTGAAAGGTATGGTTTGAAAATAAATGATTAGCATCCATGTAGCTTTTGATATATTACATTCCCTTAACTTCTTGTAAGACAGAAAGGTCCCCTCTCTTTGATTCAATCTCCATTTACTACATTTGCCAGAATATATTGCCTGTATGGGAAGACTCATGTTGTGGTTGTCAAATTACATAACACCAAACTCCATTTGAAATAGATGCAGTTTATAATTTAAAAGAGATGCTATTTTAAACAAAATAATCAAGATATTGTAACATTATGTGTATATTTTCTTTCTTTGTATGAAGCAGAGTAACTACAAACAGGATATTTTTATTCTAATTTCCTGGCATAAGAAATATTATTGAGTCAAGGATAGTGAGATGGCAGGGCAGTTAAGAGCACTTGCTGCTACTGAAGACCTATTTCAATCAACAGCACCTACATGAGATAGCTCTCAAGGACCTCTCACTCCAGAGGCCAGGTGGCCCACATCCTCTTCAAGTCTTTCTGGGAACATGCATGCTCATGGTACCCCCATAGACAGTCAAGAACACATATCCACATAAAATAAAATAAATAGTTTAAAAAGAAAAGAAAATGGTTATGAATGAAGCATGGCACTTTTACTATTGACTTAGCAAAATTTCTAGGTATAAATCCTAATCAAATCAGCATGTGATATTTAATCATAGATGTAGTAGATACCATGTTTATTCTTAATTTTGTAACTGGTATACTGTGCAGGAAATGTCAAGGGAGAAAATGTTTAATCTGACCCTCTCTTATTAATGTGACCATAAAAGTGAATCTAAATGTTCATAACCTATGTTGAAATGACACTCCACACTCTATATGGACATATTCACTGATACTATAATCAGTATCCATGTATTATTAACCATATAATCAACAAGCATGAAAACACTGCAGTATGTGCATCTAAATTCAATCTATGCATAGAGAGACATGGAATATTTCAGAAATGGAGTTGTGTAATTCTACTTTTAAGCATCTTTTTGATATATCCTTTGAAACAGTTTAGCACCTCACAAAAAATTTCCATAGTGTTGACTAATAAATGTTACGATCATATATGCATTTCTCAATACCAATATAACATTTAACAGGTTATAATTACCATGAGTCCGTTAAAAGTGTGAAGTTTAGCTCTCTGGTACAATGTGCTGTAGGAATAATGATTGACTTTCCCATTTTATTTGTAAGTGTTTATTTTCTACACATTCTCCTCAAAATGTTTTCATACCAATCTGTCAAAACGTCAATGGGCTTTTTATCATGTAAAGTCACTAAAGCTAATCAATGAACATTGCAGCTTATACATGGGATATAATTAACTTAGTACACCAGCATGTCCCCAAATACACTAAGACAAACTAAGTCACACAAAGTAAAGCAAATCAACAACTAAGATATGTCAAACATCATCAGAGTGAAATAATATTTTTAAAATTTATTCACAGTGAAATAAATGTTTTTATTGAAAATCCATGAGGAATTAACCATATTTGATCCAAATATCACTATTAATAAGAAAAGATCCGTGGCTTAATATTTACATACAAAAGATCTTTTTACTTCCATAGGTAGTATTTCTTTAAAATACAACCAAAATATGATGACAATTTTAGTTGTTAATAGTAGTAATTTGATTAAATATCCTAGACAAGAAAATATTAGAATGTTTACATCTGAGTAAATGCTCATAACCTTTCACATTGAACAGTATTAATCTATAATTAATAAACTAACATTTCATGAATGACAAACCATTAAAACTGTTCTAGCCTTGTTAAAATAAGAATCATCAAATTTTTTCTTATCTGCTTAAAATTGATTCAAACACATTCAGGGAGGAATCAAATGACCTAATTAAAATATGAAACATGTAAGGAGACACATTCACCTGTTTTATTATAGCTGATAAATAGGCAAGGGCACTGCTCAAGATCAAATGTGCAACAAAAACATGTAAAGCAATATAAACAATGCGTTCAGGAGTAAGAAAGGAAATATTTTCTCAGCTAGTAATAGAATAGGAAAAAATAGTAGTTGCCTTAGCAGAATAGATTATCTGTCCTATATTTTTCCTGAAAAAAAAATCTAGTTTGGGCAAATGAGGACTCAAGGCTCTTATTAACACTAGAAGTGTAGTTTCCCAGCACAGCTCTGCATTCTATACTTGATTGATTAGCCCACTATTGCATACTTTCCCCTAAGATTCCAAGACTCTTTACAGAGAATTTTAAACATAGGTAAGCTGATGCTATAAATTGAAGGCATGAATTCATTTTAAAATTACAAAGAAAAATGAAAGAAAATAATGCAAGCACATGGTAGAATAGAAACAGCAGGTGATGGGAAAATAGTAGTTAGAGAGAATAGAGGGGAAAATCTGATCATTCTATAAAGTTATTTCAGATTTGAGAAGAACAGTTATTTTCTTTAACATACCTTTATGAACATATGCATTGCTTTTACTCAGAGGAAATCAAATCTTTCGATAGTCCTCTCCCAACTTTGATATATTATCTCAATCTGAATAAGCCAAAGTTTTGTTTTATCTATTAATGTCAATATTTATCTTTACGTGGCACTTTTATTTTTACCAAGATTTCCTGAATAATTAACTACCAGTTCATTGGTTTTCAATCCTGAATATCATATTTTAATATTTTGAGTGTTTACTATTTGAGGTCTTTTATGTTTTATGTTTCTTTTTTTTTTGCTTATTCCTATGGATACCCTTATTTCATACATAGATATTACAGTTGGATTAATGAGAATAGGTAGGTAAGATCATTTCTTCATTGTTTTTTGTTTGTTTACTTACTTCATATAATTTGGGAACTCTTCAATGATACCTTTCGACATCAAGGTTTAAGAACTAGTTCAAAAGTGAGGGTATTAAAACTGTTATCATAAGTTGGATTAAGATTTGCAATATTTGATAGGTAGATGGACAGGGGTGCCATTAGTATTTCTATTAGATAACACAATGCCCTGGTACCTGCATCTTTTTTCCTCCTAAGTTTACATTTGAAAGTCAGCAGCAGGGATATATCAAGCAGCAAGACTTAAAAAAAAAAAAGATTTGCAATATTATTTGTGTGAACCACTAAATAATCAATTGTTTTGACCATGGAATTGTTGCAAAAGATGAGCTAGCAATATCTACTTTTTTTAAATTTTTTTTTTATTTTTATTTTTTTTAATTTATTTTATTTTATTTTAATTCATAATTCAACTTTACATATCAGTCATAGATTCCCCCGTTCTCGCTCCACCCGCCCCGTCCCCCCCACCCCCCATTTCCATCTCCTCCAAGGCAAAGACTCCCCTGAGGATTGAGATCGACCCGGTGGACTCAGCCCAGGCAGGCCTAGCCCCCTCCTCCCAGGCTGAGCCAAGGGTCTCTACCAAGCCCCAGGTTTCAAACAGCCAACTCATGCACTGAGCACAGGACCCGGTCCAACCGCCTGTATGCCTCCCAAACAGATCAAGCCAATCAACTGTCTCACCCATTCCGAGGGCCTGATCCAGTTGGGGGCCCCTCAGCCATTGGTTCACAGTTCATGTGTTTCCATTTGTCTGGCCACTTGTCCCTGTATTCCATCCATCTCCGGTCCCAACAACTCCCGCTCACACAAACCCTCCTCCTTCTCGCCAACTGGACTCCCGGAGCTCCACCCAGGGCCTGACCGTGGATATCTGCATCTAGCTCCAAATGGATGAGATCTACATGAACAGTCTGGACGTGAGTGGGGGTGGTGAGGGGCGGGGGCAAGGGAATGAGAACTTGGGGGAGCGGGAGGTCCCTACTGGATCAAGAACAGAGAGGGAACACAAGGAATGTTCATGAGAGATGAAGACCACATGAGAATAAGAAGAAGCAGAGTGCTGGAGAGGCCCACAGAAATCCACGGAGATGCCCCCACAGTAGACTGCTGGCAATGGTCGAGAAATAGCCCGATCAGACCTACCCTGGTGATGGGATGGCAATATCTACTTCTAATTTAATGTTTTCCTTTCAGCATTCAGTGATATTAAACTGATTAGTTTATACATTATGGTAAATCATAGGTATTTTGATACTAAATACTCATTCTTTGTAAATGTATTAGGAAGGTAGTTCATATAATTAATTCCATTTTCAATGTTTATAATTTTCTTAGGTAATTTTCATCATTGTTTTCAATGTAAACTTCATAGACCAGAAAGTGATAGGGTGATATGCTACTGATTACTTTTATTATGTCATTATTCAATAATTATCACGTAATTATTCAGACAGAAAGTTGTAATTAAAATATTTTCAGTTTTTATACATTGATGTTAAAGGCGTAGGTTATTTTTGGTTCCTAGTTTGTGTAGAATGATGATTCACACATACAAACATATATGTGTGTGTGTGTGTGTGTGTGTGTGTGTGTGTGTGTGTGTGTGTGT
>CABHPQ010134056.1:16787-40038 GCA_902168405.1 Peromyscus aztecus
GAGCCCCCCCCCCAACCCCCACTTCCTGAGAATTGGAGACCAGCCTCCAGCTCCCATCAGACCCAGAGCTCTCTTCCAGACAAGAGATGAGTGTCTGGGGTCATACCCAGGGAGATCTTTAAGCATTCAATTTAAAAAACTTTTGAGAGTGCCATAAATGACTAATTAATTCCTAATTATTTCTCCCTTCTACTTCTCCTGGGTCTGTATTCCCTATCAAATAATAATTGATATATTCTTAAAAATTATTATTGTTACATTATAGATACACATATATCTGTGTATGTTTATGTGTTATATATACACACATTTATACATCTATGTACACACACACACACACATACAGATCTGAAACACATATGTCAATGTAACGATATCAGATGCATTTGGCATCAGATTTTGTTTCTTTTCTTAGCCAGCCTTCGTTACTTTCTATGTGAAATTAAGTAGAAAACTCTGCTTACTCATCCTGATAAGTAAGTTTAGTGTTGCTCAGAAACATACATGTTTAGTGATGATCACTTGAGATTGGGTAGTAAGTGGATAGTCAGGGTGTTATTTATTTTCCTGTTACTATGAAGAAACATGATGGCCAAGGTAACTCAAAACAAAAATAATTTAATTTGTTCCTTGTTTTTTTGTTTCAGAGGGTGAGGCCATGATCATCCTGGTGAGGAACATGGAAACAGATGTCAGGAATACTGATGGAGTCTTAACTAAGAGCTTATGGCGCACGCCTTTAATCCCAGCACTCGGGAGGCAGAGCAGGCAGATCTCTGTGAGTTCGAGGCCAGCCTGGTCTACAGAGTGAGTTCCAGGAAAGGTGCAAAGCTACACAGAGAAACCCAGAAGAAGAGGAAGAAGAAGAAGAAGCCAAAAGAAGGCAGAAGAGTCTGAGACACATTTGATGATTTTCTATGAATCTGGAAAAAAATGAAAGGCACTCCTATTAACAAGTATAATATTTCATTTGGTTTAAAAAATTACTTTCTAGCTGGGCGGTGGTTGCACACGCCTTTAATCCCAGCACTTGGGAGGCAGAGGCAGGAGGATCTCTGTGAGTTCGAGGCCAGCCTGGTCTCCCAAGTGAGTTCTAGGAAAGGCACAAAGCTACACAGAGAAACCCTGTCTCGAAAAACCAAAAAAAAAAAAATTACTTTCTATATTTACACAGTAAAGTATAAACTTCTGATACAGTTATATCCTGTGTAGTTATCTAGTTGACTTAATGAACATCTCTTTAAATTAATATTCTTATTTCTTGGTGATAAAAGCATTTAGCTTCCATTTTCATCACAGATTTAAAATACAGACATAACAACTGCAGTCATGACAAAGACAATAAACTACTGAAGTTATTCTATCTGTTAAACCCACACATTCCCTTTTTCTTAATCCACTCATATATATCTCGACCTCCTTGTTTGATGCAGCATTATTCTTGATGTTGCACATATGGAAATAAGATAAGCCTCTGAAAGGAGAAAAATGTGAAGGACATTGAGAAATAAAAGAACATAGACATGATAATAATATAAGAAAATGTGGAATTCCATCAAATGAGATTGTATGGAACAATCTAGAAAGCATTGTTGATAAATCATGTGCAGAAAGAATAGCACATGAGCTCACTTTATGTAGAATATATAATGCTTTTAATTTAAGTGTTCTAATTGAAGAAAGACCTATTTTGCTAATGACTCTATGAATGATATAAATAAAAGATATTTTATTGGTTCCTTTGAGCAAGCATGCATCAAATTAAAAATATGCTGGGCTCCACTGTCTAGCATTCATCTAGTCCATTCCTTCGTTGTCAGAAAATCATGACATCATTTTTCACAGAGTTAGATTTGTTGAGTATTACTTCACAGTCTCCTTTGCAAACAATGGATCATCACTGAAAGATAGATCTGTTCTTGGTGATTTGACATACGACAAAAACTTGGAAAACTTAGCTGACAACATGGGATCTAGCTCCATGATATATTACTTATTATCAGGATTGTCCAATTAAAATCATACAGGGAGAATATATATGACTTGTAGGTATTATTTTAACATTTTGTAAGACATACTAATTATATAATTAAGTAATAATTGTTAGAATATTACTCCTACTTATAATACTATATTATAATATTATAATATAGTATAATAAAAAGCCACTGAAATTTTCTTTTGGAAATAAATACTATATTCTGAAAATAAATGTAGTTTTATTAAGCAATTTACCAATAATTTATGCCAGTAAAGATAACAAACTGAGAATCCTTTTTATGGTTCTGCATTTTATAACATGTTAATCATACTTAAAAATAGTAAACCACATTTTATAATGTTAAAATTATTTAATTCACTGTGCCCTTTGATAATCTGATCTGTTATTATCAGTGTATTTGAAAAACATGGAAGCCCATATGACATGTTTTTAATTTACATAATTTTTTCCTATGGCCTCAGTACCCTTATTCTTGTCATTCATTTTCACCATGCATTACATTCACTTTATACCTGATATTTGCACACAAGGGATTCATTGAAAAAATTTCTAGGAAAAAAAAAAAAAAAAACTTTGCAGACTGGGACTCAGAACTGTAAGCAGGTCCAAATAGATATTTTCACTACCCACTGTTTCTTTGGCAAGGAATGTATTTTTCTTTGTGAAATCTAGAAGTTGCAGGTCAGTATCAGAACCTGGTGGGAAAATATTTCTATACAATCTCTACAAACCAAATTTAACTATCTAATAATTTAGCTTTAGTTTTTTATGAAAAGGAAATATTTCACATATGCTTAAAACTCAATTAATCATTTAATTAAAATGATTTGTATTGATCTCACAACAAATATTATAAGTTGGTCAGGTGAAATGATTCCTTAGGCAATCATCTTTACTGTTAAGCCTGAGGCCTTAGTTTAATTTCCAGGACAGTCATATTAGAAAGCAAGAATGTACTTCCATAGTAATCCTCTGACCTGTTTACATCTGCCATGGCACACTTATGCTAATAGTAAATAAGCATAAGAAACACATTAAGCCGTATGAGTCATGATACAGTTAGTAAGTAACTGAAAACTTAAAAAGCATAAAGTAAGTTGTCTCTTCAATATTATACATCAAATTCTCAGGAATTTTTCCTCATTTCTAGTCAGATAAGACCAAAAGATTATTTGTTTATTTTTGTTGGCATTTTCCTTGTTGGAATAAAATATCAGACAGAATTAGTTTAAAAGAGGGGAAGTTTATTTTGACTTCTGGCTTTTCTATTGATCGTGTTTAAAAAATTACCAAATTCTAATTCATTTCCTGAATGAAATTATTAAAACATGTACTGTATTTAGTGTATGCCTGTGAAAGTATTTTCCCACTATAGCTGTGTTGTAATTACAAGAACTCTTTGATCATGCTTTGTGTGTCCATTTGTGTGTATGTTTATAAATACTCAGTCGAAGTATGAGTGTATTTGTAAGTGGAGATCTGTATATAGGAGCTTGTAAAAGGCTCAGTAGTTAAGAGCAGATACTATTCTAATAGAAGACTATTATTCCCAACACCCACATCCAGCAGCTCACAACTATGTGTCACTTCTGGTCCAGTTGATATCATGACCTCTTTGGGACTATGAGGGTAACTGTATTCATGTACAGAGACTCAACAGATATGCACAAATAATTTGAAAGTAATAAAATATAATAAAAAAATTCATACATAGGAAAGCTCACAAATATGCCTTTGTTCACCAGTTTCATGAATTTCATATGTTCATACATGTGTACCTATGCATATCAAGTGTTTGCATTGCTAGGAGATGTGAATGAGAATTGAAATCTATGGCAGTCCAGCTAAACTGGCTTTCTTTTACCTTTTGTCCCCTCAGTCATCAACTTATATTAAATATAGTTTGCATTTTTTTAAATTACTTGGAGCTCTACCTAAATTGTAGTCTGGAAAAAATAGCTAATTTATCAGCTGAAGTCTTTGTAATTGTTACATCATTTTTTGCTGTAATTAAGTCAAAATTACTTCTGGGCACTAGCTCTGACAGCACTGCTAGTTTTCTTTTATGATAGCTTTTATTGAGTTATAATCAGAAAAATTACCTTTTTGACGGTTTTCTTTTTCAATGCTATGGATTTTAAATTCCTTACTTTATTGAAGGTTTAGGACAATATCTTTTAATTTTCATAGTGCATTCTAGAAAATTTCCAGTATTTTAGCCATTTTTTGTCAATCATTTTTAAATTATATTTTTTAAAATTCCTTTATATTCTGAAAGGCATTCTGAGATTGTGAAGCGAGTACATATATTTCATTAGCTCAGTGTTGGTATATTATAGGCCTTCCCTATTTTTCTAAGGCTTGCTGATAACTTGATATTTTAAAAGTTCAAGATGCCCTTGAACTGAAGACAATCATTCATTACCCTCCAGAATTACAGGCATGTACCACAAAGCATGAATAAGTATTTTCTATTTGAGTGAAATTATGTTTAAATTAGGTTTATATTGTTGAAGACTACTGTCTTAATAAATTGTTTGTATAGTTAGAAAAAATATATAAAAAGTTGAGTATTACCAAAGTACAGAAGAAATTTGCTCATGAATACCAAATACACCCTCATGCTATAATTAAGCATTCAAAAAGAAATAGCTTGTTTTTCTATATCTTACTCAGAATGTATTCAGAATGTACGGAAAGTTATACCACCAAGTATTATCAAAGAAGGTGACTATAAAACAATTTACTCTTTACATAAGAGTTGCACACAAAACTTTATTTGGTCTATTTGTTGAACAATTTGCATTTATTTATTTTTCATTATTCTAAAAATAGCACAGATCTCTGGAATATATTTATTTTCTATGAATAAAACTATATACATATTGATAGACAGTTCATCACTTCCCTTTGGTAACTACCATTTAAACTATTTTAACTTACTATGGTACAATGATGTGACAATAGAAATAAAAATTGCATTACATTTAGCTTTTGCTTCTTATACTCAACAAATCCCCCTAATTACTCTGTTGTTTATTGTCTATATCACATACTATCTTTGGACTAATGATCAAAAAGGGTGGCTTATGTGTTTCCTTCTGTATTCATGATAAACTGGCACTCAGTCCTTTGTACAGCAACTCTGCCATTGTGGCATTCCATTATTTTCCTCATGCTAACACTAATGAAGAATTATTGTTATATCCCCTGTGACTGTGTTTCATTATCTCAGGTTCACTGACTTCCAGCACTGTATGACAGCCCCTTCACATTTAATGTTTTTCTAATATTATCATAAATAGAGTGAACCAATAGCAATTGATCTTCAGTAGACAATATTCATTACTTTGACTTTTGATAATATATATTACATAGTTAATATTCTTTCTTTGTCTTTTATGTAGTCCTTTTCTTTCAAAGTTAATGAGTAATGAATGGTGTAAAATATCCCATAGTTTATATCTCTTCCTCCTCCTCCTCTTCTCCTTCTCCATCTCATTCATTTTCTTCTAGACAAGTTTTATTATGCAGTCTTTCACCTTAAAAAATGCACATTTATGCTTCCTGAGCGCTGTATTGAAATCTTGTGTCTCCATTATGTCTTATGTATCTTCTTTTACATTTACTGCCATTTAATTTTCTTACACCTATGTGTATATTCTCTGTATAAATTTTATAATTCTAACTTTTACTATATTTTGTTTCTCTGAATGATTCATAATTAAAGTACAAATTTTGTTCAATAATTAAACTATTTTCCAGAAAAATTTCATATCTTCACTTTGGGACTCTGTTCTGTTTGAGTATATGATAGAAGCTCTTCTGACTGTATTATAATCCATTATTTGAATTTTCTATTATATTACATTGTCCATCTTAAAAGCATTTACTTGCATTTTCATTTTCAGTCATTTGAGTTATTCATATGTCTTCAGTATTTTTAAAGATTCATTATTTTGAAAGTGTGTGTATACTCATGTAGTATGCAAACGAGAAACATCTCTCCCAGCAAAAGAATAAAAAAATAGTTTATTCGGGATCCAAATTTGAATGACTATGGCCTGGGAACTATGATGTTTTATCTCTGTCCACATACCATGATCCTTTGAGGTGGGAATTTTATGAAGATTTTATAAATTCATAATAAAGAAGATCATAAAATAAGTTTTCAAAATAATTATTAGGTACATCAAGTAAGACAGTTACAGAAAATTGGGCAAAAATCTGCTCTAGATCTTACTTTTGTCTGATAGCAGTGCTAGGCCAGTGATTGGTAGAGACTGGGTGTCTCTTTATACATGCCAAAGGACTCAATTGTCAAAAAAGATGTGAAGCTATTTACAGAGTAGGATAATATAAGGCTGTGAAATGGACTATTTCAAGGAATGGTTGTAACACTACCAAAAGAAGTCCCAAGACAATTTGGCTCTGGAATTGAGACATTTCAACCTCTCCATAGCAATGATATTCTAACTAGACAACAAATCTATGGAGACACAGTTTCCATCCAGGACATTTTTTTAACCAATTTATTTTATTTTATTTTTTACTTAAAAAAATGAATACAGCCAGGTGGTGGTGGCACACGCCTTTAATCCCAGCACTCGGGAGGCAGAGGCAGGCGGATCTCTATGAGTTCGAGGCCAGCCTGGGCTACCAAGTGAGTTCCAAGAAAGGCGCAAAGCTGCACAGAGAAACCCTGTCTCGAAAAAAAAAATGAATACAGACTCTTCTCACATATAATACATACAAACCACAGTTTCCCCTCCAATGACTCCTCATAGCTACCCCCCACCACCAACCCCTTCCCCCATCTCCATCCCCCGTCTGTTTTTTCTTCAGAAAAAAAGTAGGTCTTCAAGAGATGACAGCCAGACAGAACAAAACAAGATACAGCAGGACAAGGCATATTGAGACTAGGCAAGTCAACCAAATAGGAGAAACAAAGTCTCAAGAGCAGCCGAAAGAGTCAGAGATATATCTACTCCCAATGTCAGCCATATCACAAGAACACCAAGCTAACAGCCATAACATATACATTGAGGACCCAGTGCAGACTCCTGCAGGTCCTGTGCTTGCCTCCCTCAGTCTCTGTGAGCCTATGTGATCTTAGTTGATTCAATTCTTGCTTCCAGTCCATATGTGCATAGATGAATGCAGATGGCAATAGATTTCAGCATATTTTATCAAGACCATGAAACGGAGATGCCCATCAGGAGTTTGTGGAGTGAAGAGAATTCTCTGCATGACCAGCAAATGCTCTTAATCACTGTATGATCTCTCCATATGAGTTATCTATTAACTTTTCAGTTGCACCAGTTTGCAAACACATTTTCTAGTTATCCAGGCTGTCCTTTCGCCGTCTCTCCTTTGCTGTGAGGACATTTTTGTTTCAATGCAATTGTGTTTATATGTTTTTTGGGTGAAGGGCCTACACTGCCATGTGTGTTTTGATTGGAAGTCTCAGTCATCTTACACAGGAGTAAACTGTTAAGTTTTAATCAATGAGACCCATGCGGGAACCAGAGTCATTAAGTCCACAGGTATTCCTTTAAGTGTAATCCAATGGTAGTACTGTGAACCATTATTACTCTAATTCAACTTATTTGGTTAGCTTTTCATTCTTTAAATTACTCTTAATTTTGGCTTTCAATATAGCAAGGTACTTTTCCTTCATAACAAATTCTTTACTGAAGTAGATGTAATTTTGGTGACTTAAAATAACATGAAATTTAAAACAGCATCCTACATTAGTTCCTAAATTCTACATTATACTGCTTTAACATGTTTTCCCTAGAACAAAAGCTGCTTTTAGCACTCTATAATCCCTGAGAATACATTTCAACAAAATCTGTTTGTTCCAACTTAGCTATTATATTTTTATTATCATTTCCATGTTGAAAGACACAATGCTTATCTTTGTTTCTTTTTTTCCTGGTCTTTAAGACATACTCTTAAAAATATAAGTATCTTTGAAATGAGATGGAGACTACGCCATCCCTTGGTTATAATAAAAAATGATAAAAATGGAGAGTTAAAAAGCCCAGTCCCAATAGATGCATCTATCTATCTATCTATCTATCTATCTATCTATCTATCTATCATCTATCTATCTATCTATCAGCTATCCTCTCTCGCTGCTAAGGCTTGGGGAAGGTAGTGGTAGTGTGGGCAGAGAGATTATAAGATCGAGAGGATCTTGGGGTTTTTCTATAAGATTAGATCATCTAGTGAGGTCAGAAGATACACCCATGAAGTCTCACCAATCTGTCTGCCCAAATGTGAATTGAAAGAATGATACCCATGAATACGGCAAAACAGACAGAAAAAGTCCATGAGGCCTCCACCCTAAATTAAGTATATTGGCAGCTAGAGAAAGCTAGGAATGACAGAGGAGGTCTTCTCTATGGTTGTCCTTTGCCAAATATTCAGTCCTGAAAACATATGTATGTGTAACATTAAATAAACTGAACAGGTTATATTTAGGGAAATATATATATATATATGTATGTATACAGTTACTTATGTAAGAAATGATAGTTAATGAAAAAGAAGGCTATGAATTTGAGGTAGAGCAAGAAGAGGTATATAGGAAGGTTTAGTGGGAGGAAAGAGGTGGGATAAATATTGAAATTATACTATAATCTCAAATATAAGAATGATGCACTATTTAATTTTTAATACATAAATTTAGGTATAAAATTATCTGAGAAACTTCTTTTCAGGTTCTGGATCCAAATACGAGTTATATTTAAATGACGATTATATTTTACACTGAAAAAGAAATCCTAAAATTTATATGAAATCATATAAATCACATTTGTAGGAAGCAGAGGAAAGCTGAGTGTGTGATGACCTGAGTTAATGTTTATTGTTGGCATGTACACAGCCATGCCAAGTACTAAAAAGCTCAGACCCATGGAAAATTTCAACAATCTTTCCTTATAATGTATAGGCTAAAAGGAATGGAATAATCTTACATCAATGGTCTGAGTGTTCTGAGTTTCTCTATGAAATGCAGAAAAATATTTACAAAAATATGCATCAGAGTAAGCCTGTTTCACTTTTTCCTTTGGAAACTTCTGTGGTGGTGTTGTTATCAGGACAGTCAATATTCAGGGAAGAGTCACTTAGATCAATTCCAGTTCAGGAATCTCTAGGACCCGATTGTGAAGTTGTACAGTGTCTTCAACAACAGGGCCTTATCTTTCACTTCAGGGGTAAATTGCAGGCAATAGCCATAAGCTGCACCTTCTCAGAGTCTCTTGGACAGCACTGACCAACAACTCAAAAGAGGATTTCTCATGTTCAGGATTGAGGTTTTCGTTGGATACGTTGGGCTCTTGGAGGGAACATTGTTGGCTCAGATAAGAATATTTTATTTAAACTGTACTTGTATATTTAGACTTATTTTTATATCTTATAGTTTTTAGGTGGTTAATAGGATGATTTGATTCCTTATAATTTTTTAAACATCCCTACAATTATTTTGCACTCATCATTCTTTTCTCTGTATTTATCTTTCCTTCCCCTCCCTAACTAGAGCCTGATTTTATCCCCAATTCCCCAGCAGTGGTCCCATTTGACTTTCCTGTTTTTTGCAGTTATTCCAGGCTGTGTACTCACATTAGAAGAATCAGAGCCTTTAGATAGTCCTGGTGCACAGAAATTATACTGATAATTGGTAGGTTTCTTTTGTGTCTTGTAATGTTGTTAAAAGTTTTAGATCTAAAGTTTCAGGGAAGGTATTAGATTTTTCTCCCTATAAGATAATGGCATCTGCACAGAAAAACACATTCACAAGACATCTAATAATCAACACGTCCTGCTGTTAATTTAGAACACAAGAAATAATCACCTTCTCTATTTTTAAATGGCAGTCATTTCTTATTTTATACTCTGACTCTTCTTGATGGACTCATATGACATGTTATTAATAGTGGCTTTATCTAACATCCAGACATCCTTGTCATTATTCCTTGATCTGTTAAAAGATGGGTGATTTGATGCTGAATATTTCTAATTTTTCTGTTGTCAGCATCTGGTTTGGGCACAGAAAACCACAATAGCATACTCGCGACAAGTATAAACTTGACTTTCAGAAGAACTAATGTATTTTCTGTAGATTTTCTGCTTTATATTCTTCCATCTTGAGGCTTTAAGAACACAACAGAGATCTGCATTAGGTCATCATAGGAGGCACTACCTGCTTCTTTTTGTTTGTTCGAGTTCAGACTCATGATAATTTTTGAAAAGTATCAGCTTCTCAGATTAATAAAAATAAATAAAATAAGTAAAATTTTCCAAAAGATGAAAAAATTATCCATCATTTTACCAATACATATGTAATATTAATTTATATTATAATGACATGTTATGAAAAATGCTAATTTACAGAACTCCTGTTATAAAAAACAGAAGAAGTTAAAAAGATTCTGAAACACTTAGCAAAAACTTCTCTCATGAGAATGAGTTTTTATAGATATCATTAGAAAGAATACACTGATAAATTAACCCTGAAATAGGCACCAGATCTTCTTAAACATCATTAAACAGGCTTGGAGTGCATGCTTTACTTAAGCTTTCTATATTTTAAAAGTTCCCCAGAAACTTTTTCCAGAAACCATGACTAATCTGTCCATCAACTAATAGTTTTCCTATAATTTAAACTTCTCCTTTATTTAGACAGAATGGAGGTCATTAATTAAATCGTGCTTTGCATTTTGATAGGGATTTTATCATTTAATTATATATTGTTTACAAATGTGATTAGCAGTAAGCCTTATAAGGGTTTTTCCTGATTTAAAACAAATGGTAGATTTTGAAATGTCATAGCAAATGTGATTATGATATGACGAGAAGAATCACACAGCGAGACAAGAAGAATCACATAGTGAAAATCAGCATCTCTGACATTCTTCTGTAAGCAGTCTTATTTCATCCAGATTAGGGAAGCCACACTGCTGGTCTTCATTATCAAAGACAAGGAATAGTGACATGTATGTCTTTGTAAACCAGTTTTGTTACAAAGATGCAGGGGGCAGGCAAGGAGGTTTTTTTTTTTTATTATTATTTCTCATTGCTAAGCACATATTCAGGGGAAGTCCCATATCAGCTCTTTTTCTAAAATGGAGATTCAGAGATGGCGTCATTCATGTAGATCAGCAACACTGTCAGAATATCATCTGTGGAGAACAAAATCAGTATGGCAACTTATCAGCAAATTGGGAATCAATCTACCTTAAGACCCAATGATAACACTTTGTGGCATATACCCGAGGGAACCTCAATCATACCATAAGGGTGCTTGCTTAACTATGGTCATTACAGCATTATTCGTAATAGCCAGAACCTGGAAACAACCTAGATGCCTCTCAACTGAAGAATAGATAAAGAAATTGTGGTACATATACACAACAAATGTCAGCTGTAAAATGCAATAACATCATGAAATTTGGAGGCAAATGGATGGAACTAGAAAATATCATCCTGAGTAAGGTAACTCAGACTCAGAAAGACAAACATGGTATGTACTCACTCCTAAGAAGATGCTATGTAAAGCAAAGGTTAATGAGATTACAACCCACAGCTCCAGAAAAGCTAGGAAACAAGGATGACACTAAGAGAGATGCAGGGATCACCTTGGGAAGGGGAAACAGATGAGATCTCCATGAGTAAACTGGGGATGAGGTGGGCAATAAAGGGCAGGGAGTAGAGGATGAGAACGTGAGGGATCAGGATGGTTGAGCTGGGAGAAGGACAGAGTGAGAGAGCAATGAAAGCTATATCTTGATAAAGGGAGACATCATGGAGTAAGGGAGAAACCTGGTGCTGAGGAAATTAACAGAAATTCACAAGAATGACCACAGATTAGACTACCAGCAATAGTGGAGAGGGTGCCTGAACTGGCCTACTGTGGTAATCAGATAGGTGAATACCCTGTCATCCTTGAGCCTTCATCCAGTAACTGACAGAAGCAGATGCAGAGATCCACAGCCAAACAGCAAGCTGAGCTCTGGGAGCTGAGTCAAAGAGAGTGAAGAGGGATTATATGAGCAAGGGAGGTGGTCAAGATCATGATGTGAAAATTTCCAGAGACAACTGAGCTAAGCTCATAGCAACTCACAAACATTGGATCAACAGCTGTGGAACCTGCACAGGACTGGACTAGGCCCTCTGCATACGGGAGACAATTGTGGAGCTTGGTATGTTTGAGGGGCCCTTGGCAATGGCATCATGATCTATCCTTGGTGCATGAACTGGCTTTCTGTAGCCCATTACCTAATGTATGGTGCCTTGCTCACCCTTGATGCAGGGGAGAGGGGCTTGGTCCTGCCTCGACTCAATGTATCAGGCTTTGGTGACTACCCATAGGAGGCCTTAGCCTTTTGGAGGAGGAGATGGGGAGTGAGTCATGGGGGAAAGCTAGGGAGAGTGGGAGGAGGGATAAGACAGGGATCTGTGGTTGGTAGGTAAAATGAATAAAAAATTTAAATAAGGAAAAAGATATTCCTCATTCTCATATATATTGAGCTTTATATATTGTCGAGTAGTAACATCTACAATGAATAGCAATAGGATTTGGATCAATATTTTATACATACATTTTGAAATCTAGTGTAATTAAGATAATTGCAAAGGTTATAGTAGAAAGTTGTCATTTGTCATGAAAGCCAAATCAATTCTAATGGCAGCCTGGTGTCAAGATCCCTATAACAGCAACCACAGTGACAAAAATGTCTCCCTGCTGTTATTGCCAGTTGGAATGATTACATTCTGATTTGTCTTTAAAACACATAGAAATATGCTTTCAAAGGCTTTCTACTAAATGGCTTTCATTTCAAAACATAAAGAGCTTTCTATTATTTGGATGGGTCTAGTAGTCATCTTTTCTTTTCTTTTTTTTTTTTAATGTCAATAGCCAACTGTCTGACAGTTATCTAGATAACAGTGTCAGTTCTTATTCTTATTCCAACATTCTTGGTATAGAAATAGTGAATTTCAAAGGCAAGCTTTAAATAAAAACTTTACCACCTTTCCTATAATTTAGAACTGAGCAGTTATTTCGAGAAATCATTCTCCTATTATATTCATAGTACATGAGCCAACTCTTCAGCTCTTTTAAATGAGAGGTCAGTCCATAAGACTCTTCTCACTTAAAACATTTAAAATGGTGTTCTGTACAAAAATAGTAAAACACTCAGATCATGACATATTTGAGGAGGATGGTCCATGGTCCTTTTTTAAAAAGGTAGGTATTCCATGTGAGAATAATGTGAATTTACTCTGAGAAACAATTTTTTCCCGAGAGACCATGATTATTCTTTAATGAGCATTTTTCAGTGACTAGAGGTTAGTGTGAAATAGGTAGGAAGAATGTGCTCTGTAGTTGGCAGTTAATGTAACTTTCCCTTTGGAGCTACCAAATATATCGCTCTGAATTGATTTTTTATATTTGAGTGTAAACTGGGTCTTAAAGATAAAACAGTTTCTAAATACATTGCTATAAACATAAGCTTATAAGACAGTTATAACCAAATCTATTCACTCTATATGGCATAATACTGTAATTTGATGATGATGCAGATAAAGAAATATTTTGATGAGTTATGGTTTCATAAATTGAAATATACATATACAGACATATCTAATTGATCCAGTGCTATATGTATGAGAAAAAATTGTTAAAATATAAAGCTTTTAGTTTGTATCTCATTTTAAATCAAAGAAGCAAAAAATATAGTTACTAAAATTGATGAGCTTTTAAAAATACACTTTGAAAAGATATAGTGATGCTTCCTGGATCTTAAGAAAAATGAAATACTTTAGTATTAGGTTTATAAAGTAACTTATTAAATTTACAAGTAAATGGCTTGGTCATTTGTAAGTTATTAATTCACATAATTGATGTATAGAATGAGTGTTCAATGAGAGGAATAATTGACATTTAAATTAATGTTTCATTAATTATAAATCATTCATTACTGTTGCATTCCTACATTATAATGGCACTAAGTAAATCTTAGACAAAATACCATATAATATCAAAGTCTTAAATAAAAAAAAATGAAAACAATACAATGGGTTTCAAAATATCTGTGAATTAAAACCCTATTTAAATATAGTTAATAACTCTTACAAATATCATAACCATATATTATATATTACTAAGTATAGAGGTGTTTTATTTTTCAATTTGACTAGAGAGTTATGCATATGGAGACATTAGTAGGATGCATTCACAATACATATGAATAAAATACATTCCTAAGCCAACATTTTCATTATCTAAATTATTTCATTTAATCAAATTCAGCCAGGTTAACACTGCATAAGAATGTTGTGGTTATCTGCTGAGTTTTCAATGATATTAAATTTGGGGTAATTTTTAAAGTTCACCTTCAGTACATTTTATATTTGTATGTAAGGACATATTTTTTTAATCAAGTAACACATACAGAGCTGTAACTTGAATGCCAGCATTTAAAGGATTTTATAATGTAGCTTATATCAAGAAGCTTCATTCAGGACAAAGACAGAAAAAGACAGAATAAAAAAATCAGTGTAATATATACAATAAGCACCATTCAGTAGGTGTTGACTATATTAACATATTTAATATCCAAAAGAAATTCTGAACAGAAATGAAGTTCTTTATATTACAGATGAAAATTTAAAAACACAGATTTTTAAGTGACCTGGCAAAGAATCCAAGTACAAGATTCTCAAATATACTTAACTCACCTGATCCAGTGTTGACAGCACAACACTTAAATTGGATGTCTCTGAATGTATATCTATATTTTATTTTATTTTTTGTATCTCCAATAAAGTTCTGTTGAAGCTTAATCTCTTCCAAAATTCAGTGCTGTACTTACAATGGTATTAAAATATATGCCATTGAAGAGGACAGAGTCTTTTCTAACAGAGTCTTAATAACGTAGTTGATTAGTTTATCCTTGCCCTTCTGCCCTTTGAAGACAATGGTAGAAGGCTCCATTCAAATGAAATACTGGACCCATGAACTTTGAACACAGAGCTTCTAGAACTGCTAAGAAATGAGTTTTTTGAAATATAAATGAATGAGTCTCAGACCGTTTGTTGTAGTACCACTAATGGTCTCAAATAGAATTAAGTTGATAAATGAGGGGGGTCACTCAGATATATCAGCCAAAAAAAAGAGTAGGTAACCTATACATATTATACACAATGTAAAAATAGAATAATTGCAAATGATATCAAAATAAGCTTGACATCATTATATGAGTTGCCTAGAGGCAAAGTCAAAATTGTGGCGTGTTGCTGTGATGTGAGGCATAAATTCAAAACTCAAGATTTTTAAACAAGAAATCAGAAATGTAAAGAAGAAAATATTTAACTATCTCTGACTTAAAAGAGTTCCAAGTCTAGACCTCTATCAATGTCAAGGTACGCTTACTGACCAACGGTAAAATAGTTTGAGTATCATTAAAGAATTATAACTCAAAGAAATAAGGCATTTAAACACATTTCAATTCATTAGACTCTTTAGGGAAAAAAATAAACCAATTCATGTAGAACATCTGAAAGAAAAAGACTCATTTATTGAGCCTGGTATTGATTTATGTATTCTTTGGAACTTTATTTCATTGTAATTAAATGTTTATAAGTTAAATTTTCTTCATAAAAACTGTTCTAAAATATAAGTATATATGGAACCATGTGTATGTATGTTACATTATCCCAATGAAATAGTGCTTTAATGAAATTTTCTCACTGAAATAGTGTTTCAATCAAATAATCTATATCAACAAATATTGAGTCAGAAACTAAGACTCTACTTTACAGAAAAACAGAAGGTAATAAAAACTTTTGCCAGTTAAAAACTCAATAATAAGTTAGAATAAGCATCTTTATATTGAGAATTTCTCTGCAATATAAGAATTTATGAAGTATTAAATGTGAATGTATCATCCATTTTAAGGTATATTGTAAATCAAACCAAAATTCAACAAAAACACTAGGTAGAAACAGATATGAAAAGGAAAGGTAAGAGAAAAGAGTTAAGAAAAATGTGGAAATAAATAATATATAAATCCTATAGCTATGTGAATATAAATATAAATTGGTTTGATATATTAAACTAATTTCGTTTGTATATAATCAAAATTTTTTACCATTAAATTAGTATTTAAAATATTTTAGATAGTGATTTTTTTCAATTGGAGAGTGAAAAATCATAAATTTTTCAAGTTTTAGCACTGCCTGCTTAAATATCTATAGAGAAGCAACTTGCTAGAGATTTCTTGGAAACTATGCTCTGCAGGCAGAGAGTGGAGCAGCACATGATAGTGGCTGATACTGCAAGCTGGTTAGCTGACTTGGAGAAACAAGTACTACATTATGGTTTTCTATATTTACATATTTTATAATAATTTAAAATTAAAGATACATCTGGGCAACTTGAAAACATCACAATTAATCTGTCTTCTGGGTATTAAAGGCAGCTTGTACACGGGAACCAATTGAAAGGTAACACATTAATTTCTCAAATAGTTTTAACAAAATAGACACCAATAAAAGTTCTGGTTATGCACCAAGGACAGGTTCCAGTTCCACTGCCTTGGGGCCTCCTAAACAGTTCAAGCTAATCAACTGTCTCACTTATCCAGAGGGCCTGGTCCAGTTCCATGGAGGCTCCTCAGCTATTGGTTCACAGTTCATGTGTTTCCACTAATTTGGCTATTTGTCCCTGTGCTTTTTCCAATCATGGTCTCAATATCTCTTGCTCATATAATCCCTCCTCTCTCTGCATGAACTGGCTTTTTGGAACCTAGGACCTATGCTGAGACACTTTGCTCAGGCTTGGTGTAGGAAGGAGGGGACTGAACCTGCCTCAACTGAATCTACCAGGCTGGGCTGACTCCCCAGGTGAGAATGGGGAGTGGATATGGGGGAAAGGCTGGGGATGGGAGAAGGGAGGACAGGGGAATCCGTGGCTGATATGTAAAATTAAATTAATAATAAAATGAAAATATTTTTTTTTAATTCTGGTTATATTTTTACAGCAATTAATCATTTTCTGACTTCATATAGGTTTACAACCCAGTTTAACATATGGTATTTGACCACCAAGGAACCTATTTATTTTTATAAGACGGTTATTAGCACTTCACCTTGTTCATTTTGTTATTTAAAAAACCTCAAAATGTGAAACTTAAGTTTCTTTTAAAATGACAATCTATAAATATATATTTTGTAATGTCTTCAAGTACGTCAATGAAGATGTCCACAATCAGATGTTTCCTAAGAAAACAGTGTGTGTCTCGGATCTGGCCAGTGGTGTGCAGTGTTGTCTTCTCCGTTAGTCTTCCCAGGTTCTATTTAAAGAATGGTTAAAAATGTGGTGCTGCAATATCTCTATGTTTCAATAGTTCCTATTTTTACAGGGCAGCAGTTTATTTTCTGCATACTGCCTGATGGGTTCCAGCCTGTGAGTGCAGTTCATTCCCCTTTATCATCGCATTAATTACCTTGGACATCTGGTGTCATTCTGCAGCCTCCATCCTTGGGGGAATCTCTTCCTACCTTATTTGTCATCACCTCTCTTTATATAGCATACATAATTTCTGCTCATTTTCAGCTTCCACTTGAACTGTCAGGAGAACCCAAGAGTGGATTAATAACTTTTCTATAAACTTCCATAATTGCCATGCTTCCTTCTTTTAACATGCAACATTTTTAGGGCAAGAATATAAATGCCATGAGTAACATGACATTGAAACTCTGTTATACAGAGGAATGGGAGAGATACACACACACACACACACACACACACACTTCAAATGCACAGGCATCTGTCTTTACAAATATATTTTGTTGGTTACACATTTCAAAACTGCATTGTTCTTGAATTAATTACTGATACACATCAGTGACCCAAATGCCTTTTACTTGTTTAAAAGTGTAGAAATAACGTCTAATTTCAATTGTTTTTATAATTTATCTTAAAAGGAAGCTTTAGAAACATAAGCATATGTATCTAGTGAAACTGTTGCTAAGCAGCTGAGTGAGTAATATTGACAGTGGCCATTTCCATGTTGATTCAGGCTGTAAATCAGCAACTAAGAAATGATCAATGCAACAATTCATGTTGAAATAATATGTTAACATAAATATATCAACTATCATTCTGGAATGAGAAATGTGTTGACCTCATGACTCTTAAAAGATATGCTAATTAAGTTAAGGAAAATGGAATTTATGCAACATATAATTTCTATTCACTATATTAAGGTAAACATTCATATTTTATGCTAGAGGCAAGATACTATTTTATAAATTACTTTAATGCATTTAATAAAAATATAAGAATATAGACAGTACTCAAATAACAACTGAAGAATGCACATTTAAATTTGTAAGTCATACATTATTGTGAAGTGAAAAAAGAAAAATGCAACATATCTAGTAGAACATTACACTTATCAACAATAGACAATTAAGTAATGCTCAGCAGGTACTTTCATATGAGTAAAGTACATTTTTTTATTTAGAACCTAATTTGAAACTGATGCTTTCCATCAGCCACTAAAGAATGCAGTGGAAACACAACTTGGCAGAAAGACAACTAAGGAGAATTGCCCAACTGTAAACAGATAAAGATTGGTTTTATACACAGGTACAAGAAGTGATAAAATATAATTTCCAATGTAATAAGATCATTACTTTACATCAGGCAAACATTAAATTAACCTGAGCTAAAGACTTAATACAATATTCAAATAAAACACTGAAAATTCAAGTTCCTGAGTCATATTGTAAACTTGACAGTGTCCACATGACACCCATTGTTGCTGTTTTTTTATTATTATTATTTGTTCATTTGTTTTGTTTGGTTCCACTGAATAAATAAATATTCATTTTGGTAAGACTGAAATCAATAGTTTTCACACACAGTGTCTCATTGATCATCCTACTTTTTAAACAGGAGTAAAGAAGGAGAGACACAATATACATAAAAATATATAAATATATACATTTTTTTAAAATATGATATTCTGCTGTATTCATTGATTGATGCCTAACTCAATTGTCACCAGAGTGACTTCTTCCAGTACCTTATGCGAGCACATACAGAGATCCACAGTCAACCATCAAGCAGAGCTCAGGGAACTCTGTAGAAGAGGGGGAAGAAGGATTGTAGGAGCCAGAGGTGTTGAGGACACCAGGAGAACACAGCCCACATAATCAACTTAGCAGGGTTCATAGGGGCTCACAGAGACTGAAGCAGCAACCATGGAGCATACATGGATCTGCATACATGCTGGGGTTTGTTAGCTTGTTTTTTTTTTTTTTTTTTTTGGGACTCACAACTGGGATTGGGGGTATCTCTGATTTTTTTTTTTTTTTGTATGCTCGTGGGACCCTTTTCCTCCTACTCGAGTAAGTTTTCTCATCCAGGCTTGATTGGAGGGAATATGCTTAGTCTTCTTGTATCTTACTGTGCCTAGCTTCACTGATACGACTCGAGGCCTGCTCTTTTCTGAATGGAAAAGATCTGAGAGAGAGGGAGGTGTTGAGGAGAGGAGGAGAAGAAGGGGAAGCTCCAGTTGGGGTGTATTGTCTAGGAGAAGAATAAGTACATGTAATAAAAAATAAAATAAAGATAGAATAAAAAAGATACACTATACAAGATTGGAATCTAGTTCAGTATGAATCTGAAAGTATACAAAATAATAGTTTGTGTCCTTTCATGTGTCTAACATTTTCTGATAACAGAACATTATGTTACTATCACCGGAGAAAAATATAAAACATTCATTAAAATGCAAGTCAAATATTACATTTAGCTGTCATAACAGAAATAACAGATATTGCCAGCTATGAGAGGTTTTTTTTTGCCCAGGTGAGTAAAGGAAGCCATGCACAAACTGATATGAGTGTGTTTATTGAAACAGATTGTTAATTTTAAATTTTAAATTAAAGCAAGTAAACATTCTTGGAATTAGAGTTATCCTATGTTGAGAAAAGCAGTTTCTAAACAAGTCATGAAGTCACTGCAGATTGTAAGGGCACTAATGTGTTCTTGAGACTTTGACTTGTGTGTTGAAAATGCCTGCAGGTTTTAGTGAATTAATCTGAAACTCTGGAAAACATAAGTGTTGCTATTATTTAATAATTTAAATTGATCAAACTATAAAAGTATGTAAGGTTTTGGGTTCAAGAAGGGTCAAACACTTTGAATGTTAAAGAAACTCATGTGTGGGCAACATACTCCTCACAGAGAGAATATAAGAAATCTTTAGCCTCCCACACAGTAAGATAACTTCTGTGTCACCTGGGTCTTTCACTGGATGTGTTAACATGCACTATCCTGGAGGATTTTGTTTGTTTGCTTGTTTGTTTTTAATTTCATTCATTGATTCTTCCTTCTTCCCAGAAACAGAACAATTTGGAAGACTTGTCACTGTGAATAATCACTTCAGTGATCCCAAACCTCCTTTGCTTGTTGCTTTTAATTAACTAACATGTCAATCAGATTTGCACAGTTTGTGTTTTCACCCATTATCACTGTTTGTATAGACTTCCAGTTTAATCTGTATGTATATTACATCCACCCACTTCTTTGATAAGCCTGGGTTTTTGTGTCGCAGTAAGGGTATTTAGAAAGCATGTATTTTCCTCATGAATTCTGTTTTAAAACTTATTTCAATCTTAGGAAGACCAATACTGCCATCTAAAGGCAAGTTAAATTAACTGCTTTTAAGACCTCTCTCCAGCTTTATGCATTTCAGATATGTATTTCCTGTTCCCACGTTCTATTTAAAATTCAGCTGAAGGTTAGAAAAAAAAACTGGTTCAGGATTAGATATTATTGTGCTAACTTTCTGAAAAATATCTAAGATTTCATGTTTTAATAACTTCAAATATTTATTTTACCCTAACATATACTTTAATTTCTGAATTTTAGGCCTTTTCTCAAAATGGCAATTGCCATTTGAAAGCCATGTACATGGTATTTAGGAGTGTCCTATGACTCAATATTGAAATGATATTTGGAAATGTGTGTAGGAATTTATGCAATAGACAGTGTTCTGATGCTCAATTCAGTGCAATTCTTCTCTAATTGTTCTATCATGTGCAGGGATAGCTAAGAGTAAGTCATCATGACCTTGAAAAAAAAATCACTACTATTGCTGGGTGTAGAGACGACTAGTTGTATCTTAACATTTGGGAATAGTAACTAGGAGGATTATGAGTTTGGAGTAGACTGCTACATGAGAAGATTCTTGAAAGGAGGGAATGAGGAGGGGGAGAGGAAGAGGGAGAGAGAGGTTGGCATAAGACTAGGCAGTAACCTATAAAGGGTAGTAGAGTAGCAACAAGACGATGTTCAGTTCACGAGAGATCAGAGTATAAAGCCATAGGTAGGGTATTGCAGTAAGGAGAGGTGGACAATTTATGACTCTGAAAGCTGCATAGATTAATTTATAAACCAAAACCCCATAAAATGTATCTTGCTTATCACTAATTTCAGATAATACTTCATTAAAGTAAGGCTTCATTAAAAAGTTTCACACTTGAGGACATGGAACATCTGTCACTCCAGCTTCTGAAATTCTCTATGTATTGCTATATTTCTCTTAACATTTCGAAATTCTGTCTGTAAGGCAAACTTATATGCATGTCTTGAATTTAAATTTGAAAGGAAACCATGAAGCTGTCCCTCAATCTTCCAGGAATTCTTCTGTCTCCAGCTCACATCTCACAGTCAGAGTTCAGGTATTACAGAAAAGAGCTCCCATATCCAGTCAACGTGGGTTCTGTGTTTTCAAATTCAGTTCCCAATGCTTCAATATCCGGCACTTTACCCACTAAAAGTTCCCCCCAGGCCAAAATTAGATTCTTTCTCTTTTATGATTACCTGAAACCTTCATCTAAAAATAGTAAAATCATTCTGTATTTCCTCATGAAACCTGTCGTACCAATTGGCAAGAGAAGGCTGATGAGCTTTTTGTTATATTTTATTGCTTGTCTTTCATTAATCTACATGAATTTCATGTTTTCACTATGAGGCATGTTGACTTTTCACTGATTATTTCATGGTTTCTTTTCAATTTTATCAGAGTTACTGCTTGCTTGAGTTTTTCCCCACCCATGTGCTTGAGGAAACCCTGTTAGTTTTTTCAGAATTCATCATATTGGTCAAATCCACTATGTAGTGTTCTGTTTTAGTGAAAGCAGGAAATTTCCCTTGGAATCTATATATTGGTAGTTTGCCTTCTTATATTACCATTGATAAGTATTGAGCTAATGAAATTAGCTTTGTTCTGAGATAGAATTACTCTTACTTACTTTTGAATTTTTTTATTTATCCTTGTGTACAATTTTTTACTATGACACTGAATGTGTATTAAAATATATTAAGTAAGCTTATTGATACACTTTGCTTAAAATATATATTTTCAGTACTTGACCAATATTGGCTTTTTGGCTTGCTATTATTTCTGCCAAAATGTAATTTTTCTCTTTTGTAAAATTATGGAACACATTGTTTACTAGTGTAGCTATATTTATTTGCATATTTACAACAGATATTTAATTGCAATATTTTTTCTCTTGAAATAAACACACAATAGTATTTTCATAGGCCTCATAGTAAACATTTAAAGTTGGTGAACAGATTTCCTGTTCTTTATACCTTGTCTCCATCCCATACCTTTTATTTACTTTTCTGTCCCTCCAATTTGTTCTCTTTCACTTTCTGTATTGTATTTATAACTCAAGTCTAGTACAAAACCAAGACCTAAAGCTGGGTGGTGGTGGTGCACACCTTTAGTCCCAGCATTCTGGATGCAGAAGTAGGCGGATCTCTGTGAGTTTGAGGCCAGCCTGGGATACAGAGTGAGTTCTAGGAAAGGCTCCACAGAGAAAAGCTACACAGAGAAACCTTGTCTCAAAAAAAAAAAATCATACAAACAAAAACCCAAGAACTAAAAGAAAATGACAGCACAATAGTTTGTATTAGTAGCCAAAACACCCATCTGTGTAGGCAGAGTTAAATGCAATTGGTCAAAGAAAACAAAAAACAGATATCAAAGCCTTTTTTGTTTTCTTCTGTTTTCATCATTTCATCATTATTTCCTTCTGCATCCTTTTTTTTCCTTTTTTTTTTGTCATGACTATCTTCTTGTCCATAAAATTCAGCCAAGGATATAGCAAGTACAACTAAATATTTATTTTTGTTTGTTTGATTGTTTGTTA
>CABHPQ010134057.1:0-33827 GCA_902168405.1 Peromyscus aztecus
CTGCGGCTCGGGAGAGCAGTGTTTGTGGACTATGGGGATGGTTTAAGATGAAATTTAAGCCCATTAGTGCTTAGCTAACGTCATCAGCAACAACAGCAAAAATGAAGATGGCAGGGTGTGTGAGCGCCATAAACCGTCAGGGTCAGCACCGCCTCCCTCCTTAGCCCTGGCTCCCACCCTCTGCAAGCAGGGCTGGGTACCCTTTCCACTCAGACATCCAATATCACTGGCAGCTCTGCCCCCTGCCCTGGCCAATCCTTGAGATCCAGCCTCTGGGTCAGCATGTGACCAGAGCCTGTGACCAGAGCCGGCAGGCTGAGGCATAAGAAAGGAATCTGCCAGGGAGCCTGAGTATGGCAGAGACAGCAGCTCCTTAATCTGGTTCCTTTGATAACTTCTGTCTTTTTATGCACACGCAAGGATCGCAGCTCTACCCTGCTCAGCCGTCTCCCTGCAGCTAATGCCTGACAGCTCTGTTTATGTCTCCCCGTAATTCTGCAGCTTTATGGTTTTTTTTTTCCCCTTTCCGGGGCCATTAAGCTCACAGCTACAGGCTCCATCCCCTGCCCCCGCCTGCCTTTGTCCTTGAGGCCTAGCTGCCCCAAAGCTCTTTGGGAGATAGGCTGTTCCCTCCTGGCTGGTGGATAAGAATCCTGAACCCCAGACCTTGTCTGGAGGCCTCACTCAGGCCCGTCCACAAGCTCTCCTGATACCAACTCCTTCACCCTTCCATCACAGGTTATGTTGGCCTGTTCCCAAGGCAGATCCCACAGTTGGCGGCCTGGATGGACTGGTGAGCCTTGCTCCATCTCTGCACTAATTCTGTTTCCCCTCTGTTCCCTCCTTTGGTCTGTCTGTGTGACTGATTTCTTCCCTGAACCTAGGCCCCTTTCTGAGGACAAAGACCCCTGGCCCCATCTCTCTTCTTATTGTCTAATCTTTTGATTGGGATCTAGTGTATCCATGGCATCTTCAAGTCTCTCCACTCCATAGATTCTCTCCCACAACCATTTACCTGGATTCCCCTGCCAAGGTCCCTCCAACCTCACTCCACCACAGTATGCCACATGCCCAGCCACCACAGATTCTATGCCTACATCCCAGAGGGCTCCCCTGGTCTCTAGCCTCTGTCCCGGTATCCCCATAGAAGGTTCATGGTGCTTTATTACTATAAAGCCTTTAATGGCTCCCCACCCCACCCCACCCCACCCCCACTTAGTATACTGTACCTCCAGCCCCAAGACCTCCTGGGCTGCAGCTGCCCTGTACTTCAGTAGATACCAGATCAACCTTTCCCAGCTTCCTTACTGGAATCAATTCTTCCCTTCTTTGCATTTGCATAAACCTCTCCTAGACCCCTACAAACTCATATCCTGTGCCCCACCAAGTGCTAGCTTTCTACATGCCCTAAGTGGGACCCTGTGCCCCTCAGTCCTCAATGTCTCCATCTCTCAGCAATAGTCCCTTGGCGCACCATGTTGAGGACACAAGGGAGATGAAGCAGGTCACATTTGGCCAGAGCCAGTCCTTGAAAGTTGACTGGAATATTAAAAAAAGTAGAGGCCTGCTTTGTCTCCTCCTTTTAGAGGGACAGCCACCTGTTCACTTCCACTTCGAGGCTTAGGCCCTCAACCCTGGGGTGGCCCAATAGGAAAGGAAGGAGCTTTGCTCCAGATTCTGAGGAGGCCATAGCACACAGCCGCCGCTCCTGTCAGACTGAAGAGCCTGCTTCCTTTAGCCCCTTTCCTGCTGAGCTGCCTGTATCAGAGTCCTGCCCTCTGTGTGCTCTAAGTCCCTCTGGCACACTCTCAGCTGCCCCTCAAACTGCTCAGCACCATCCTCCAGCCTTCTGAATACTAGGTGGGCTGGCCCTGTCCTTCCATCTCCCTCGTTGATGAGTACCAAGATATCTTGCCTGTCTTCACCACCTGGCACCACCCACCTAGCCCAAGAAGACTAAGAAACAGTGTCCCTATTGTATATGCCTCCTTTTCTTACGTCTATAGCCCAAGGCATGACCCTTTAACTCTGTTTCAACCCTATCATCCCACACCTCTTCAGAATGTGTGGCCAAGAGTTCTGAAATGGCCGACCGGATCCTTGTCCCATGTGACCCTGGTAAGCACCTGACCTCCTCAGGGTAAAGTTCTCCTCTGTACAACTCCAGGAAGACAGAGCTGTGGGAATCTTCATGGAATTCTGCTGCCAGAGTCAGGGAAGCTTTGTGATGTGTGAAGCCCTTGCTGAAAACAGTCAGATCTCATCAGTGATGGCAGAGCTACACCATGAACAGCTCTGTCTATGGGCCCTGGTAGGGAGGGTCATGGACACAGATGGGAAGTGTCCTGAGGTCCCCGGAGTCCTGCTGAGCACGGCAGACGGACCAAGAGTTAATGCTTACCCACACCTGTGGCCAGCTATGCCCAGGCCCCAGCCCCAACACGCTGACAGCAACAGATACTCCCTTCACCAAGGAGTTACTAGCTGCAAAGCACATACTTCCACCAAGGCAACTGGCAAATAGCCACCAGACTTGGAGGCTGGGTTCAGAGATGCAAAGCCCTTGGCCAAGAGGTGGGAACATGCTTGCTTGGAGGCAGTACCAGCCAGGTCCTTGGTACCCCATTGACTACATGCTCAGTAAGTGTTGTCCAGTGCCTGACCTGCCACAAACATCACTAGGCTTTTTTTCATCTGAGGAGGGCAAAGCTGTAACAATCAGGTCTCTGAGATAGGCAACAACATATCCACATCCTTGAAGCAGAGCCTGAGGAATGACCGTCAGTCTCTCTCCGGGCACAAAGGCAAGAATCAAGACTCAGGAGAAATCAACTGACTCCTCCAAGATCACACAGCACAGCAGGTCCTCCAAATCCTAGCCCACAGTATCACTGCTTCCAAAGAGCTTTTCTTGTTTTAGACAAAAATGCTCAAGATCTGATATACAATGAAAAAGGAACAGAATCAGGTACTCAACACAATCCCAATTTTGTGACAATAAAAGTTGACATCAGTGTCTTCTCATCTAAGAGGGTGGAGGTGACTACTACTCTTCCCCCTATTTTTCCAGCAAGACTTCTAAAAAGATCAGTAGTTCTGTGTTTTCTAGAATGAATGGGGACAAGAGCTGGTGTAAGCAAATTCTGGTTAATAGAACGTTGCCATAGATACCATGTAGGCATCACACATCCTCCTAGACCAAGAGCATAATGTGCCAGTTTTAGCCTTTGGTGCTCTGGCCTCTCTGTCATTCTTTGTTGATTTAGAAGGTTCCTTGGGACCTGAGGATCCCTCCACAATACATAAGCAAGCATCCTGGATTGTATAGGCCTGTGGGGACAGCAGGTCCTTCCCTGTACTTGGATTTGGACCTGCTGGGGGAAAGAAATTTGTCCCACTGTATGCCATGCTGTACAGCCAGCCATGATGGCCCTCATCTGTCTCCATCTCCCCTTTCTTCCCAAGCATTCTGATTTTATTGGGGTGTGGCCCACAGCTCTGGGGCTTAGGAAACTCAGGCCCACTGTGGGGCCAGGCTGGGCTGACATTCCCAACACAGCTCCCACACTCGTTCTCCCACCAGCATTCTGTAGACAGCTCTGGACCACCCTTCCCCAGAGAGGCCCCGGGGCTGTGGCCTGAGAGCAGCTGACAGCTCCTTAATAGAAGCAGGCCACCCCGAAGCCTGAGTGACACTGTACCGGTCTGACAAAGATGCTGAGGCTCACATCAAAGCCTCATTTTTCTTCTTCCCATTAGGCACCGAAACCATTTACATAAAGAGCCCCACATGGGTCTGCAACAAAGATGCATTTCTCCCCGCATCCCTTCCAACCTCCCAGATACTGCCTGTCAGACCTGGCCCCTTTCTTGGGGCGGGTGTCTAAGGACCCCTATATTTGGGCTACCTAGACATAGAGCTGAGGAGGCCAGTGGAACAGTAACTGTGACACAATTTCTAGTTTTGTTTGTTTGTTTGTTTGTTTGTTTTGATGGTGTAAGGGATCAAACCCAAGGCCTCCAACATTCAGGTGTTGCACCACTGAGCCACACCATCACTCCTCTTAATTTCTTTAAAAACAAAAGACAAGGCCAGCGGTGGTGGTACACAAATTTAATCCCAGCACTCGGGAGGCAGAGGCAGGTAGATCTCAGTTCAAGACCAGCTTGGTCTACAGAGTGAGTACCAGAACAGAGTCACACAGAGAAATCCTTTCTTGAAAAACCAAACAAGAAGAGAAAAAGACTAACCAATCATTAAGAATGTTAGTCAAGATGGAAGGGTCTCCGGGAAGAGCAGGCCAGCTATGAGCGGCAGCTTCCTGTGCATGTCCATTCCCAGGCATCTGGCTCTGCTGCGCAGAGGCTGGCTGGACTACTGGAGTCAGGCCTGCATGCCAGATCTTCCCAGTGGCAAAGGCCAAGTTCACAGTTGGCAGCTGCCATGCCTGTCTTTCTTTAGCTCATTCTGGGTGGTCCAGGGCAACTCCTAAGCAGTCTTGTTCTCTGACAGCTAGGACCTAAAACCTTCAAGCCTTATTTCTGAGCAAATGAGCTCTCGACTCCTCTTTTAAGGGCAAGTTTCACCACCCATGAGTAAAAATACCTAGGTCCTTGTCTCAAGAGCCTGGGATCAGAGTGTGAAACAGGGCCCACCCTGGTCCAGAGGTACTGTATACAATTCCTGGACCAGTTCATCTCCCACATGTCCGATGGGTCTCTGGATGTGTGTGGGGGATCCTTACAGTGAATGAGTTCTGCAGTCAGGCACTGCATAACTATTTTTGCCTGGGTCTAGAATGTGCTGGAGTGCCACCATGTGACTCATATAGTAAGGCCTACATGTTGCCATTTGGGGATCAATGTTCCACACGATCTGTATAGAACTTACTTTATGGAGTTTTTAAGGGGACCTTCAAAAATCTTATTTTCTGTGTGTAGTATAGGCCCCTAAGTCCTATGAAAGTGACACTACACAGGAGCATTTCTGGACTGAGGCTGAAGAAGCCATCCTCTGTCCAGGTGAGTGCAGTGTCCTGGCATCAGATGGGAATGACACACAAAAACCACACACCACACTCCACAACACTCATGGCAAGTTAGCACAGTAGACCTCTGTATTTAGAAGATGCTTGTACCGTAAACTGTGAAAGTGTTCATCAGAAGTGGGAGGGGAAAACACTGGACAGCTGCCCTCTTATCCATGGTTCTATTTTAGATGATTTTAGTTACCTGTTGTTAGGCCCACTCAGAAAATACTAAATGGGAAATTCTAGACATTAAACAACTTGTACATTTATTAACTTTATTGCAGATCATCCTAACTTCTTAGTTACTGTTCATCTCTTAACTATGGTTACTTTACTCACTAAACTTTAAGTATGTGTCAGCGTTGAAGAATAGTGTATGTGTCCAGGCATGGTAGCACATAGCTTTAATCCCAGCACTTGGGAGTCGGAGGTAGATGGCTCTTTGTGAATCTGAGTCCAGCTTGGTCTACATACTAAGTTGTAGGCCAGCCAGAGCTACACAAATAATAAACAACAATCTAATTGGAGCTAGAAAGATGGCCCAGCTGTTAAAAGCACTTGTTACTCTTGCAGAGGACCTAAGTTCAATTCCCATCACACACAAGGTGGCTCAAAACTATTCAGAATTCTAGCTTCGGGGATCTGACACCCTCTTCTGACCTCCACAGGCACAAAGCACGTGCCATACATGCAGGCACAACAGCTCGGAGTGTGGTGACTTGTGCTTTTAGTCCCAGCACTCAAGAGGCAAAGGCGGGCACGTCTCTGTGAATTTGAGGCCAGCCTGGTCTAGACAGAAAGTTCCAGGACAACAAGAGCTACATTTTGAGACCCTGTCTCCACAAAACAGAAACAAAAGAAAAAACAGAAGGGGATTTCAGGCATCACTAGGGTCTTACGGTGTACTCCCCTGGGGTGAAAAGCGACTATTACTCACACACTCTATTGGGGCCTGTCACTTTTGTGCCTCCGGTGAGGTTAGTGTCATGGCCGAAGCATGGGGAGCAACTGCTGCCTCAAGTAGGGAAGAGGAGAGGGCGAGAGGCATGGTCCCACGGGCCCTTTGATCACGGGTTCCTAGTGACCTAAAGATGTTTTATTATTCTCTGCCTCCCCAAAAGTGCCACGTGAGGACACATGGGCCTGTGGGGATCATTTAAAATGTTCACCCAGGTGTAAGGCACACTTGCAATCCCAACACTCAGGGAGCTGAGGGAGAAGGGTTTCAAGGTCAAGGCGCCATCTCAGAAAACCAAGTGTTTGTATGTGCTCCATGGTAGTGCACTTCCTATGTCCGAGGCCCTAGGTTCTATCTCCAGCACTAAAGCTGGAGAGAGAAACAAAGAATCCCAATTTTAGCATGCAATGAAAGCTAAAATCACAATTAAAAAACCAACCACTGCTACCCACAATGTGGGGAAGACACCAAGGAAAGCAGTCAAGACAGGGGCCTGCATGTGAATGAAATCTGAAGGCAGACACATGACCCTCTGATGGAAACGCCTGAGAACTTGGCAGCCTTTGGAGCTGGTGATGCTGCATTTCTCACCTGGAAAAATCAGTTACACACGAGTGTTTGCTATATGCAAAAATTCATCTGCTGTTCACTTATGAGCCATGTTCTTCCTGTAGGCCAGTCACTGAAGTTAGAAGTAAAGCAGGACTACAGGTGTGGCTCAGTGGCAGACCATTTGTTCAGTATTTGTGAGACCCCAGGTTCAACCTCCAGGACATGCTCCCCAAAGTGAAACACAAGGTCTTGGATCTTTTATTCAGACCCACCGTGGTGCCGAACTCTGCTCAGGGGAAGTTACAGAACCAGCTCAGAGGCTGAAGACAGTGTCTGCCTGGTATGTAGGAGGCTTTGGGTTTGATCTCCAGTACCACCACATAAGCCAGGTGTAGTGGTGTATGTCTATAATCCTACTACTCAAGAGACAGAGGCAGGAGGATAAGATGTTCATGGTCATCCTTGGCTACAAGAGACTGTCTAAAACGACCCACTTGACCTGCAAGGTCAACATTAGTGCCCTCTCCTAAACACCTCTTATGCAAGTACGTACGTTCCCCTTCTCAAAGAAGTCAAGCTGGCCACATGGCCTACTGGGTCATGGCTATTAGAATGGAGATGACAAGCGCTGTGCAGCCATATGCCTCTCTCTCTTCCTCTGTGAAATGAAGGCACTTCAGATGGCTGCTGCTCCATCTGCCTGCTCCAATTGCTGGATGATGTCAGGGAGCCATCTCTTGGTCCCAACATAGACACACAGAATAAGTAAGGGAGAAAACTGTGCTGGTACTCGGGATGTTTGTTATTAGACGACTCCAATGGCCGTCGAGGTTCTTGGTAGCCTGTATCCTGACATCTCTGGCTTCGCAAATCAGAAACATTCTGGGTTCCAAGGAGTCTGTACACTAGGCTTACTTGAGTCTCATAGCTGTCCCTGAGCTGCAAGAGTCTGGTGTCTGTCTTGGTGACTGCAGAGATGGCTTAGCAGTTAGGAGCACTTGCTATTCTTTAGAGGACCCAGCATCCATCTAGAACATCTGCAAACATCTATAACTCCATAAGTTACAAGAGCTCTGGCACCTCAGCCTCTGAACACACTTGGACTCACATGCACATACCTTCATTGCAAACACACACCTACACATAATTAAAAATAATTTCTTTAAAAGTCTGGTGTCTGTTCCTGTACCCAATTCCCTACCCTTACTCTATCCACTTCATTTCTCCACCAATTTGAGCGGTGGTAAGTATCAGCTGCCAGTTCCCACAGAATAGCATGAGAGCGAGGTACAAGGCACAAGGACTCCTGACTTCAAAGGTGATTTGCCCCGCCCACAAAGCCTGCACAGCATAGGCTCCTTTGGAGAGGCTGTACTCAGAAAGTGCAGCTCAGCTTAGACCCGTTTTTCCTCCGTGGGTGCCAAGGGTGTTATTCCCACCTAACAGTCTCCAACTGCTTAGAAAAGGAAGGGGTGTGACTTGGGGGACACAGGAAACAGTGCCCTGTTGGCCAACCTGTTTCAGGTCATATGAGTTGGAATCCCAGGGAAAGATTTTCCCCCCCAAAAAAGGCTTCCTATGGAGGCCATGATACATGACCCAACTCTACACTGGCCTTGAAGCCCCAGTATGAACAGGAGGCTGTAATCAACTCTCATCACCTCTCCCAGTCACCAACCCCCACCCCCCAAGCACAGAAGGTAGATGGGAGAGGGTAAAGGGGGAGGGAATCCAGGGCACATGATGGCCCATGTTCTGGGGGCTCATGGCTGCCTTACATTTGTTTCCATGTATCCTTCCTCCCCATGGAGCAACCATAGCTAGCTCATGATCACAGCTGGGAGTTACGAGCCCGTACACTGCTTTCATTTGTGTTACCACAGAATTCACAAGATCAGAAAGTGTGATCCATGTGTTCAAAGTCATACAGGGGGAGCGGGAGGCTGGAGAAATGGCTCATGGCTCTGAGATGGGGAGCACTGACTCCAGAGGACCCAAGTTCAATTCCCAGCACCCACGTGGTGGATCACAGCTGCCTGTAACTCCAGTTCCAGGGGAATAGACACCCTCACCCAGACATACATGCAGGCATAACACCAATGCACATCAAACAAAACAAACAAACAAAAAACCAAAGTCACACAGGAAGCTATGTGGCAGCTTTCCTACTGCCTGGAGAGTGTCTTCTTCAAGTCACATGGAGGCCTCCAGTTCAGCCAACTTGGTGTTGGAAGTGGGTGAGGCTTGCTTTTCTCCTCACTCTTCTCCTGCACATGCCACTCTGACTTCTCAGACACACAGACAATCCACTCCCCCTTATTCCCACTGTCTACTTGGATCTTCTTATAACCTAAAGCTATTTCCTGACTGGCTCCTCTGCCTGCCTGCTTGCCAAATCCCATCCCTGCAGCTCCCACTCTCAAATTTCCTGCCTTGAACATTACTTGCTTGTTAGGGATAAAACCCAGGGCTTCATACATACTACATACTCTACCACTAGGTCCCAACCATGGCTTTTCAGTTCGATGGGAACTCTTGAGGGCAGGACTCCACCTGTCTAATCAGGGCACACAGGAGGAGCATGCTGGTTCAATCAAGAGGTGAATGCTGACTCTGCAGCCCTAAGCAGTACAGAATGCAGCTGACTGCAGTGAGACTGTCTGTCTGCTGATGGTGTTCAGGGAGGTCACAGCTCAGGGCCCCTCAGCTCCCTCCAACCACAATGCCCACAAGAGCCTTCAAAGGACTTCTTGCGTCCCCAGCCTTTGCACAGATTGGGCACACTATTCTAGCATATTTCAGCCTATCCATTTGCCTGACACACTCTTAATGGGTTGTCATCTCCACTCAAGGGTCATCTCTCCTCAGATCACACTGGATTCCCTGTCCTTGTGGTACTAGCTCCCTCCAGGCCACAGTTCTTGGCTCTGTCATAGCACCCGGCCACTAGCACACGGTCGGTGCTCACAAAAATCAAACAATATGGTTTGGGTTCCAGAGGCAGTCTGGTGACTACACAGAAACTAAGAAATTGCTGAAGTATCTGGCACTCACCACCCTGGGATGGCAGGAGAGAGACCAAGGGCAGTGTTCATGTGCCAGGCCCTTACTACACGATGGCACACAGGTCGTCTCTGGGCAGTTGGAGCCAGAGAGGAAAAAGGAGCTTTCTGGTGAGGACTTTATGTGCTGGAGGTCTAATATCAATTATATCTTTAGATGCCTGCATAGGGCTGAAGAGAGTTAAGATGCCATATGAAAGCTTAGAAAACCAAAGTCACGCAGCATAGAAGGATGCTACTACCCTCCACATTGCTGGGTGGGGCTGGGCCCTTTCCAAAGCAGGAGGACACAGAGCTACCGAGGACCCAGCTGGCCGCACCTTGAATTAGGAGTCTTCAGAAGGAAGAGAGACTAAGCCCTGCTATGTCTGGCCCTAAAGGTCAAGCCCTCTCCAGGTCATCGGTTCCTCCCTATCTGCCTTCTACCATGATGACAGAGTGGACAGCTACAACTGCCGAGTCATCTGCCTGTCCCCACCCATCTGTGACACTGTAGAGCACAAGCCTGCAGCCCTGGTCTGAGCAGTAGCTTCTAGGTGAGGTTATTTCTTGTTTTGTTTCCCCCCCACACCTTTGGGGGGGTGGGGGGTGATAGTGTGTCATGTGGCCCAGACTGGTCTTGAATTCACTACATAATTGAGGCTGGCTTTGAACTCCTTACCCTCCTGCTGATATATTCCAAGTTCTGAGACTCCTGGAATGTGCCATAACCCAGTTCTGTAGGTAAATGAACAGAGGTTATCACTCAATTCTCTCCTACACTGTCCCCCAGCCCACCTACTCCAGGAAGCCCCCCTGTACTGTGTGCCCCCGTGCCCTGACTATCCAGGGCCAGCACTCATGGTTCAGCCTGTCTCCAAACCTGCTTGCTTACCTTGAAGACACTGGCCACTCATTTCTTTCCCCATTCTTCCTTAGGTATGCATGGAGAGCTATGCTAGGTGCAGAATGTGGAAGCAGGCATTAAAAGCCCAACTCTCATCCTTAGACATAGGCATTGAGCACTGTGTGTCTACTTGCCTTCTGGTGGCCTTTCTCCATTTATCCTTTGGGGAGGGCCCCTGTATCCCTGTGTACCCCAGGGTAAGGTTTACCAAAAGCTGTGTTACCCAGAGTACCGCTCCTGCCTTAAAACACACACCTTGCCTGATCCCCGGTTATGATTCAAATGTGACCTGGCCCTAGGGGAAAGCCACAAGAAAGCCCATTTTCCCAGGATTTCCATTTGCTGGATTTTCTAGAATTAACAACTATTTTATTTGGTACTACACTGAGGGCCTGCTGGCACTGACCCCACGGCTGTGTGCAAGTCCTGGTTTATTGTTTGGTTTGGTTGGTTTGGTTAGCGTGTGTGTATAGAGGCCAGAGGTTGATGTCAAATGTCTTTCTCAATCGCTCTCCACCTTTAGTTTTGAGACTTGACTTGGAGCTCACTGATTGAGGTAGCTGGCTGGCCAGAACACTGCAGAGATCCACATCTCCACCTCCTCAGCACTGAGATTGTAAGTATGTACCACCTTGCCAGCTTTTCTTAATGCATGGCAAACACTTTATTCCCAGCCATCTCTCCCAAGCCCCTGCCCTGTTTTCTGACAGGTCCTTGCTGGCTGTCCATTCTGCCCCAGGAAGACCCACATCGTCCAGGCCCTTACCAGAACCAAGACCAAGGCTATACTTCTCTACCCAACATGGGGCTGGGCATGCAGCAAGGGCCTAACTCAACTTCTGCAGACCCTTCTCTCCTCATCTGTACAATGAAGGCAACAAGTTAGCACCAGCCCATGTTGCCCCACCCAAGCTCAAATTCGACTGTGCTCCTCGCCATTTAAACTTTCCAAGGCTCCCAGGGCCCCTAACACTTTGCTTTACATTCTAAGCCTTAACAGCCTCTCCTGTTTTCTCCTCTAGCTCTTTCTCCAAACAGATCAGTCTGCAATCCACCTGCTTTGTGGGGCTAATGCTTGCTCCAGGACCCGATCACATGCCAGTTCTGCTGAAAACCCACAGACTCTATTCATCCTTCCAAACCCTGGGCAGTCAATCCCCACCCCCCACCCCCACCCCCTTCTGCCTGTCCCTCTTCCTTGAGTGGGCTCCTGGTATACACACTGATTCATGTACTCCATTGCAATTAGAGCTTGACACCACTGTCTCCTACCAAACCGGATTCAACAGGGACTAGGCCTTTTGTCTTTGTTTTAAGTCCCTGGTGCTTAGAAACCGCCTGCAGACAAACAGTCACTCAGGAACGTCTAGCTGACAGGTGGGTGAGTCTGTAAACAACATCTGCACAGCTCTTAGCATCTACGAAGCCTTTTCCTGTCTTCCCTCTCAGACCCCATCCCCACCCCTAGGCACGGCCTCAGAATACTTCAGGGGCCTTTTCTCTGGCCTAGAGCTGGGGTCTGCAAGGAACTTCCAGCAGGGATCAGCAAAAGCAGCTGGGACCCTCTTTCAGCAGGATGCCAGCAATTTCCTTAGCCAAGAGATATTTCTCCACCAGCCTCTGGAGAGGTTGGCAGGCGCTCAGGTGGCCAACAAGTATGGCCCAGAAACTGGCTGGCCCAGACATCCGCCCAGAGCCACCAGGATTTGGTGGTTGAGTGCAGCTCTACCAGTGAGTCTTGGTAACAGTTGCTATGTAAAACGCTCGAAGGGGGAATTTACTGTCAGCGTTAATAATAGATGAAGGTTTCAGAATTTTTGATGCCTTACGTTCTAAGCCGTTTGATTTATAATGTCTTTGGAAAGAAAGAGATGAGGGCACAGTGAAGGAGGAGGCCTAGGAAGGAGTCGGGAGCTCATTCCTCTCCCAAAGATGGGGACTCAGAGGCCCTGAGGGGGGAAGCCTCTGGGCCACACACCTCCAGGATACTAGAACTGGAGGAAGCTTGTAATGGACCTCACACACTGCTGGACCATGGGAGGGGAACCCAAGTCCTGGCCCCTCCTGCCAGCCCCTGGGGTTGTTTTTGGTGCATTGATGCCTCTCTTATGAACACAAGCAGGTGTACTTCAAGTAGGCCCCGGAAGCAGCTCTTACGGTAGGAGCCTCGTGGGGCTGATTACAGGCCCCACAGAGCCAATATGCAAGTCCTACCTTCCCCTGCTTAGCTACAAGTGGCAGGGGCTGCTGCTGGCGAGATGGTCCTCAGGTTGGGCAGGTAGTGTGCTGCAAAAAGAAGACTGCCTGCGCTCCCAGTGCCTGGGAAAGTCTCAGAGACCAAGCAGCTACAGGGAGGAACGTGGGCAGGAGCTAGGCTTCTTGGAGGCAGCAGCTAGGTCAAGGCTGAGGCCACTGTGGCCAGGGCTGCCTGGCTGGCAGGCACCCAATGCTATGGTGGCTTAAGGTACTCTCCCCCAGCCCTCAAACCTGCCTATCCTGCATGTCCAGGCATGGGAAACCTTCCTCAGCTAGACTGAGCCTTCCCTATGCATGAGAGAGCAGAAGCAGCCTAGGCCATAGCCTACATGCCTCCAACTGTCCCCACCTGAAAAACCGGAAGCACCTGGCCCTGCCTCTCAGCCCAAGAGCAATCAATACGACACTGCCCCCCTCCAGGTTCCCTTGCTCCTTGCAAGGTGGAGACAGCCCTTTTGAGCCTAATGTACAGGGTGAATGGCAGAATTTGTAGGTCAGGTCTTCAGTGGTGACATACCTAACTTTCTTAACTTTACCAGTGCTAAAAACCTGAGTTATGGAAAGAGGAAAGAGAAGTCAAGATGATGGCCAGAGGTATGCCACATATTTTTGTACAAAACACTCCAGGTGCAGAGGCCAGCATACAATATGTACAACATCTCTGATCTAAGCTTATCAGCATGGTGGCCTTTCCACAAACATGTTTTCCCCTGCCTTCCAAACACTCATCCCAGATGTGATGATTTCCTGAGATCAAATGAAAAGTATGTGTGTGTACACACACAAGCTTATGTTTCTGCAGAAGACCAAGAACTGTTCTCCAATTCCCAAAGCATTCAAGAGTACCTCCAACTTGAATCTGGATCCAGGACCCAGGAAAGACATGGTAGAAGAGATCTGCTGAAGGCTGAAGGCCGAAATGTGTTCAGGGTCACAAATACCTGTTATTTTATTTTCTCAATGGTCTGAGATTGTCCTTAGGGAGGTCATTCAGTCAGCAAAGTGCTTGTCATGCAAGCATGAGGAGCAGAATTTGATCCCCAGCACCCATATAAAGAGCCAGGAGCGCCATAATCATCCTAGGACTGAAGAGACGGAGACAGATGGTGCTGCCCAATGAGCAGGCCCTGCTTCCCAGAGAGAACATGTCTCAAAAATCCAAAGGGAGGCCAGACGAGGTGATGCACACCTTTAATCCCAACACTCAGGAGGCCGTCCCTAGAGACAGCTTGGGCAGCAGGTGAGAAGATCGGGAACCCTGCCAAGACTCTGGTCTCTGTTCAGCCTCTTTCCGGACAGGTATCTTGAACCTGGGTGCAGGAGGACTGAAGGGAAGGTCTGGTAAACACTGGAGGCCCGCTGTGTGATGCACAGCCCAGCCTGGCTGCCATCTCCTGGTTAAGAACAGAGCCCTGGCCCGGAGGTATGTTTGTCACTGGGGATCTAACAGTACAGGAAGGCAGAGGCCCCTGGGACTTCACTGTGGGACCATGCCACTCTCTCAGCTCACTCAGCATTGAAGGGTGACACACTATCACCGCTCACACTCAGCATTGAAGGGTGACACACTATCACTGCTCCCATGGACGTAATTGTTTGCATATGCTGTTCCTTTTGCTAGGTGTGGCAACCTTCCCTCACACTCTGGTTCTTTTCTAGTTGTCACTGAGGTGGCCAGGCTAGCCCCTTCTCTGCTCTTTAGCTTACAGGTACCATTCTTTCACATGGTTGCTTGTGTTAATGGAATATATTGATGGGTGTACGAAGTACCTAGCACATGGTGCAAAGTAGGCATTTCAAATGTAGACATGAGTGGGGCATGGCTCAGTGGTAGAGCTTGCCTAACACACACAGGACCTGGGTTCCACCCCCAGAACCATAAAAAATAGAATACTTAAAAAACTCCCCAAACTTCTTGGAGCAGCACCATCTTCAGGGAGTCTTCCTTACATCCTGTGCCTCTGGACTAGTCGTCCACTTACTGGTCCCTCAGCTCTCTATGCAGCTCTTGTCATGACGACACACATGATAATAACGATTTACCTGGCATCTACCCACTGGCCCCAAGCAGCCTACAAAGACTTAGAGGGCAGGGACACACCTGGTGATACAGGTCACCTGGTCTGTTAGGTGAATAAGGAAGGGTAGATGACAGAGAACCATCTCAGCTTCATCTTATCCTGACAGATGGAAGCACGAATCTGTCTTGTCCCAGGGAAACAAGAGGACCGGTATATAAATGACACGCAGCTTCGAGCTCAGGACCCACTGTCCAGGACACTCCTCTACCATCTGTCTTCACACTCTGCCTCAAGTGGGCCTGGACTCAGCAACCAACCCCTGCCACCACGATTAGGGCTGGAGACCAGTTCCTCCATCTCCAACAAGCCTACTAGTCAGTGTCTAGATAAATGACAAGCAACCAGCCTGAGCCTGGTGATGTGGGCAGGCCCACAAGCCATCACCATCTCTTCTAGAAACTCTCAGAGGTACAGTGTGTTCACCCTCAGTGAAGCTCCTTTCTGGGAGGCCCTCCTGGCTCCCCCACCAACGCTCAGACAGGCAGTTATGACTATCCTTAATAAGAAACGTGGTAATGAATTAATTTGTTTGGCAGACATCTTTAAAAAACAAAGCCCATGTGTGAGCACTTGTGCACAGTGGGGTCTTTGCCAAATGACACTGAAGGGCAGGCTGTAACATTATCCCCGGAAGCCACCATCTTTGGGTGAGGCAGGGACAGCCAGGGGCTACTAATGGTTGCAGGAGCTCTGAGCAAGAATCTACGGAGCAGCAGGGACAGCCATGGCTCAACATACGCCCAAGACAGAAGCTGGGGCTTACTCCAGGCTGCAGGCCTCTCAACACCCCCCACCCCACCTCGACTCCCATCTCTGAAGAGCAGAATGACACTGCCCTCGATGCTCTGCAAGCATGTCTTCTCCCTTTCTCCTTTTCTTTGTGACAAGGTCTTTCTGGGCTGAGCTGAGAGCATCAGGGTAACAAAAAAAGGTGCAGTGGTACCTTTAGGACCTTGACCAGCTTCATGGTCACCAAATCACTGGAGGGTTCCTGCTACACAAAGGCCCTGGGTTTAAACAAGATTATATAAACAGAGGGGGATGATGCAAGATAGCTCAACAGGTAAGGCACCTGTCCCTAAACTTGAAGACCTGAGTTCAATCCCTGGGACTCATGGGGCAGAAGGGAAGAAATAACTTCCACACTATGGTGTGCATGCCCCCACACAAACACACACAGACACACAAATAAATGTAATACAAAATTAAAAAGAAAAAGAAAGTAGACAGTGTTCATTGGTGTGCTAGCAAAGCAGCCTGAAGGACGTGCATCAGAATGGCGAGAATCCACAAGACACCTCTTGGCTCTCCATGTCCTGGGTTATGCCTTCTCCAGTAGTCACGAGGCCCTACTCACAACCCATGTCAATCTTGACAGAGCAGCCACATCTTGGGGCTGTAGGCCACAGTTCCTGCTCTGTACCTCTGTCTTGCAAAGCCTCCCTACCCTAACTGCTTACACTCTAATAAAGATCTATGGAGTTCAAAGGCACACTGTACTAGGGTCCCAGGAGACAATGCCCTACTAGTCTCCCCTCCCTACTAGTGCCCACCAGCTTGGTCACTGGCTATATGGATTCAGAGCTAACCAGGCCCCACCTGCATGTCTCTAACCCTATTCTGCCTCTGCTGGTTCCAGTACCTAGCTAACACCAGCTACACCTGATCAGATTCTGACAATTCAGACTCCTGGGCTACCTAGGAACTGTGATTCAGAGGGGCCCCAGGTCAGGAGCATGCACTGGGCACATTTTTGCTGGCTGAACCCCAACAGCCTTCATGCCTAGGTGAGGGGCTGCCTCCACCTAAATCAGCAGCAGCCTGAGGAAAACACTTGTCAGTGAGATTTGAAGCCCCATATCCCATGGGCCCATGTAATTCTATCGGCACAAACTGGTCTGGTAGAACCTGGGTACCAGCAGCAGGGAGCTGCTATGGCTCAGGAGCTTCTTCACCCTTCTGGAATCATGCTGTCTTCATTGTGAGGCACCTGGACACAGCAGGGGAATGAAGATGTTCAGGGCCTAGAACCACACACAGAACAAAGAAGCCTGCTCCCAAATCACCAAAGGCTACTACTTGGTAAGTGCTCCTTATGGTAAGGGTTCTACCAACATAAATTTGTTCAAATGTGTAAATGTGTAAAGCAAAAGGCACAACCCTCTGGAGCAGCAACATTTTTAATACCACTCCGAGCTGCCGAAGGCCCTGGCTGGAGAGCGGGCGGGGCCCATCTGTAGCCTCCAAAGGCAGAGCTACAGTCAGATGCACATACATGCATGCACACATATAAAACATTCAAAAAGTAAAATAAGTAAATCTGGAAAAATAAATAAAACACTAAACACAATGTGTATGCACTCTCAAGATGGCTCAGAGGGCAAAGATGCTCACCCCAAGCCTATGGACTTGAGTTCAATCCCTGAAACCCACATGGTAGAAAGGAACAACTAATTCCAGTAAACTGTGCACTGACCTTCACACTTTTATTGGAACATGTATATCCTCCCTTTCTCCACCACATACAAAATAAATACATGTAAAAAGAATTTTTTAAATGAAAACAATGTGTATGGTTTAAAGTAGTGAGGGTGACGGGATTTTTGGTAGTTTCCAACGAATTTAGTTCCAGGGCTTGGAGGGGAGGGAGGATGAGTAAGACCATCCAGTTAGTTAGTTAAAGACTGAAGAACATTCATTTGTTCATTTCTTCATTAATTCCAACCAAGATCTCATCCTCCAAGCACCCTGCTAGATACCCAGACCTCAGCAGTAAGAATACAGTCATTCTTCAAGTATCACATTTCTGCTGTGAGTCCCAGGGCCTCCAGTCCTGCACCTAGAACCATGGGAGTGAACAGGCCAGGTTGGGAAGGGCATGACCAAGTCTCATGGCGTATCTGCTATCTGTTCTGTGCCCCAATGGCCCTGTTCTCTGGCCCCATTCAGATTACCTGTACCACAGAAGCCTGCCTTAGAGCTAGCGACTCCCTACAAGAGACACTGACATGAAGCTGGTCACTGCCTTTTTAGAAAATCTAATTCCCTTTTATTAGAAAATTAAAGGGTAGGACCAGCTTGCCAAAAGCCAAAACAGCTGAAATGTGCTTGTCTAAGATATGCAGTGTCTGATAAATGGATTTGTGCATCTCCTTCTTTCCTTTACCCCTCCTTAGTCAGTCTGTTTTCCATTCATTCTCCATCCACAGACGCTGCAGCAATGGCCATGAGCTTGGCCTTGGCCTGCAGGCCCAACACCCTGGATGTAGGGAGAGTGCTTTTGTCTCCTCAGCACTGAGCGCCAGCTTTAAGCCTTTTCAGAAAAGCCTCGGGGATTCTCTGGCTTTCCTGAGATGCAAGGCTGCCTGTGGCCTCTGCTAAGCTAAGGGTATCCGGAGGGAAGGGCAGGAACAATCAAAGACTTGAGAAATATGCTCATCCATGTGGAGACCTGGGCACAAGCGGTTCCAGACGCAGCTGGTGGAAGGAGGCAGCTGGGGCAGAGCCGGGAAGGACAAGGACAAGAGGGCATGTCCCTCACCACCACAAAAAAAAAAAAAAAAAAACACTATTCAAAACCACCCAGGGAGTTTTCTCTTATTCAAAGTCCTTGATTCTTCTTTCTGCCTCAGGACTTATGAACAAGGGCCCATCTTATTAATGGGGTGATGGAGGGGTCCAGAGGGTGGGTCTTCCTCCTCATGAAGGTGGCTGAGCCCGCCCTGTGAGTCATTAGGAGCTGGTAACTAAGGTATCCAGACCTGGAGTTTCTCTCCACTAATCTCTCTTTTTCTCTTTCCTTTTCTCCATCTCCTCTTCCCCATTAGTCAGATATTCCAGGCCTGGTTTAGAAGGGAGATGGGAATATAGAGGATGTGCGTGACTCGATGTGTGTGCATGCATGCACATATGTGAGCATGAGTGTTTGAATGTGTGCTTGAATACTAAAATGGTGTCTGCCTCCTGATGTTCTGATGGGAGTGAGGGTGCAAGAGTGACATCACAGCCCAGGTACCTCTGCCTCAGCCTCCCTTTCATGGCTCCCGGTGGCCTGCCATCACAGTTCAAGGGCAAATCCATTTCCCTCAATGCCTCTTGAGTAACAACAGGCAGGCTGGGGTTTCTTACCCCCTCACTGCAGCCTCAGCTTTGGCATGGCTAGCAGAGTCTGCTTTGTTCTGGAAAAAATCAAGACAGGATCTGTCCCAGGGGTTGCTGCCTGGGTAGGCGACAGGGTGGAGGTCAGAAATAAACACAAAATAGCATTGTCCACCAGGCCTCCTTCCCTGGAGCTAGGTCCCGACAGGCAGAGCCTTTATAGGACTCTGCTCGAAGACCTAGTTCAAATCCCAGGTGGCCCTGTGGTCTGGGGGAAATTCTTTCACTCTCTAAGCCTGGTTTTATGACCTCAGAGGCATTTACTGAGTGTTATACCTACACAAAGCCCTAGCACAACATCACTTCTCACCTGGGCAGCTCCAAGAGTGAGGGCATGAGCCAGTTTTCTGCCAGCGTAGGTGGGCAGCCATAGGAGGGAATGTGACCTCCAATTTTCTGAAGATGGCTGGGTCAGGGTGCAGAGTAGATGTCTCTGGGTGGTATTTCTGAGAAAGCAGCACACTGCTGGCCCTGAAACACAAGTGTTCTCTGGATGACAGGAAAAACAGACAGCCCATGCATGGCAAGTGTTCTCTTCAGAGGGGGCCTGGACCATGGAAGCAGCACTGGTATGCAGAATTCTGTTCAGTGTGACCCACCCACATAGCACCTTCCCCTGGATGTTCACAAAGCTCTCCTGGGTAGACACCAAGCCCAGGGTCTAGGCACAAGGCCTAGCCCAATTTAGTGAACACTCACTCACTCAGACACTAACCTCTAACGCAGATTGTCCCCTCTGGCACGGGTTGGACCTGGCCTTTGATCGTCCTCATGGGATGGGGCCACAGTATCTGGAGGTTCCACCACCCTCCCTATAGTGGGAGGCAGAGCTGCCTTGCACTGGTGAGTCATGTCAGCTCAGCTGGTGGTTCTGTGCATGAGGAGGGCCCCACAACCACAGCCCTATCTGTAACCGAGGTGAAGAGGTTAGCTTTAGCAGCTGACTGGCAGTAGGCTGGTGCCTCGGACCCACCCCTGGCAGCCTCTGGTCATCACCAACTGATTCAGCCTCTAGCCTGGCCAGTGCAAGGAAGAGGCAGCCACTGGGGTGCAGTTGTAGAACCTAACACTCCTAAGAAGTAGAGGCAGAGCTCAAGTGAGGAAGGAGGAGCAGGTGCCGGAATGTGCCGTAGGACGGGGTCTCTAGAGCTGCATCAAGTCGAGCACTGCAGCTTGGTGGAGGTATAGTAGCCCAGTCAGCAGCCCTGGCCTGGCTGCCTTGCCTCAGACACCCCTCCCCTGGCTGCTAGCTTAGACCTGTTCTCACCCTCTTCTTCCTCACCCTGCCTGTCAGAGTCATGGAGTAAGGGCTGCAAATGAGACGGCCGCTTTCATTTGTACCCACCCACACTTCCCCAGCTCAAGGGCTGACATGCCCTGTCCTGTCTAGTCATCCTGTCCTCTCTTCCCCTTGGAGGGTAGCCACAGCCAGACTGGATGAGGACAGGCTGTGAACAAAGCCGGGGCAAGCGGCTAGCAGAGCTTACTGTGAGCCCCAGTGTATGGGAGCCAGTGGGCAGACAGGAAGCGGCCTCCCTCGATCCCTTCACACTTCTCACTCCAACTGCCTCTGTCTTGTCACAAAACCTTCCCTCTGCTGAGTAGGGTGGAAAGCCCTACTCAGAGTGCTTGTGTCCAGATGCTTCCTAGGTCCCAGGAGGACACCCTCTGAGAACTAACCCCAAGGGCTGCAGCTGCCCCATGCCAACTGTATGAGGTGCCAGGCACACGCTGACACTACCTGCAACTATGGGTATTTTGCAGGTAGCTTTAGTCCCAACAACTCCTCCCAAACTGACCCACTTCCCAGATGAAGAAAACTGAGATCCATGGGCCAATACAGGCTCTCTGGACTCCTGCAGATTCTGGGGGCCAGTGTGGAAGAGATGAGGGCCCTGCACAGTAGCTTTCCTGTGTTCACACAAATATGACTAAGATCAGCAGTCCCTTCTTGCTTTGTCTGAAGTAAGGTCTCACTATGTAGCCCTGGCTGGCCAGGGACTTGCTATAAAGAACAGGCTGGCTTGGAACTCCTCTCTGCCCCCTGAGGTGCGAGGATTAAAGGTGTGCACCACCACACCCATTTCAAAGGCCCCTCTTCAAGAGCAGTGTTTCTCTGAGTTCCTTGTTCTCCCTCCCTCAGTAGACAGGCCCAGCCCAAGGACCACCCAAGATGGTCCTTGGGAGAGAGCACCCACCCACCACCATGCAGTAAGGAAAACGGGCTTCTCATAGTCTCCCAGCCAGGCCCCCCTACCCACAATGCTTTCCTCATCCCTGAACCAGGGACGAGGCCTGTTGCCATTAGCTATCAGGCACTACCTGAATATCATCAGCCCATCCTTCTCCTAGGTCCCTGTCAACCGAAGAGGAAGCACAGGCTTTCCTGAGACCCTGCTTCCTCAGGCTACCCCAATCACTCACCCCTCACAACCCTACCTCCACTTCTTGGCCTGCTTGTGGCTATGCTTTCTCTTAGGCCTCCCCTAATCTACCAGGGACAAGAAGTCCATCTATGCAAAGCAGTCTGCCTTAACTGCCCTGAGCCCACCCACCTAGACCCTCTTCTGGCACTGCAGCCTGGCACCCTGTACTTACACCACCCTCCTTCTGGGGCAGGGAAGGGGCACCTCAGGCTGGTGCAGGGTCGTTGCCTCCTCACACTTCTGAGGCAGGCTCACTGAGGCTGAAATTTCAATTAAGGCAGAGAAATAATTACTACAGGGCTCCAGGCCAGCTCAAGTGGGGATGGGCCTCAGTGTCTGAAAAGGGAAGACATAGCCAGGTACCCCACAGCCAGGGCAAGCAGCGGGGCTTTTCTTTAGGTCACTCTTGCAGTTCCCACCCATCTTCCTGCCTCACGGGTGCCTGAAGGTACAGGAGTCTGGGGGTAGAGAAAGAGTGGAGGCTTCCAGTGCAGGGGACCATAAAGTGTGCCTCAGCTGGCTCTAACAAAAATTGAATTAAATGAAATCTAAACACTCAACACTGGCTATCTCATAGTGAGGCTGAAGGCCACCTGGGCACATTAAGATGGGGTATGTACCCCCAAAACAGGACTGGGAGGGCTTGGGTCTTCCTTTAAGGAGTTCTTACGCTGGCCTAAAGGGAGACAAGGGACGTACTGGCCTCTGTACCTCAGGCCCACCTCCACAGAACATGGGTATGAGAAAAGGGGGTCTCTGGATCCTGTGAGACCTTCTCATCTCTTAAGAGGCCTTTGAACAAACAGCCTGTTTGGCTATGCCTCCTCAACTCAAGAAATTACTATCCTTGATCCAAAAACGCCATCTCTGAGAATGACCCATTTTCTCTTCAGGAATGCTTCCTTTTAATCCAGAAATTCCTTAGGTCCACAGTGTTCCATCTCCAGAAGTGTTTTATTTATCTCCAGAAACACCTTCTTTATCTTCAAGTATGATCCATCTCCAGAAATGTCAATGCTCTCCCTAACAGCTCCACCCCAACTTTAAGCAGCTTTCCAGAATGCTCCATCCCATCTCCAGAAGGCCCCCAATGTTTCCAGAATACTCCAGCATCCTCCTCAAACACTCCACACCCAGAGACACTACAGCTTATCTCTAGACAGGCTCCATTCTCAGAAACATTATGTCTGGCGATACTAGGAATACAAAAAAAGCCTCATCTTAAACAAAACAAAACAAAAAAGTCTCTCTCCAGAAGAGTTCTCATTTCACTTTCAAATGTACCCCATTTCATTTTCAGAAATTACCTTCTCCAGAAAGGCTCTCCATGTTGTCTCTAGAGACATCCTGGCTCTGGAACCATTCCAGCTCCTGTCTAGAAACACGAAGGCAAAGCCTTTCACCCTGACTCACATGCTGAAGGAACAGACCATTTCCTCCAAGATCTCCCGAACAGAGATTGTACAGGCTTCCTCTCCCATCTCTCTGGTTCCTGGAGACCTCACAGCCATCTGCTGGGCCGTCTTTCCCAGGGATGAAGTCAAGAGCTGAACTCTGGCAGATGCCTCTGTTCCAGGGGTGGGGGAACATGAGGTCAGAACCCCAGGTGACTGGGAAAGCAGTGGTTCTCAAACTGTTTTTTGGGGGGGTCAAGACCTTTTCACAGGGGCTGCATATCAGATATTTGCATTACAATTCACAACAGGAGCAAAATTAGTCATGAAGTAGCAATGAAAATAATTTTATGGTTGGGGTCACCACAACATAAGGAACTGTATTAAAGTGTCGCAGCATTAGGAAGGTTGAGAACCACAGAGCTAAAGGATCTTGCCTGGAGCAGGAATGTGAGAGGGTGTAGGGCAGGAAGGAATAGTCAGGATGAGTCCATATAGCATGTCCTCACTGTTAAGCACCACCACCTACACATATAACATCATGATTAAAAACTACACTATTCACAGTAGGGCCGCGTCACCCTTTAGAACCTTGGCTCAGAACAGCATGGAAATCTGTGTCCACCATGTACACACACATCAAAGATAATCCATACCTACTGTGAACCTTACCCAACCTTGCCAGGGGGTCTTATGGGTTACATTCTGGGAATGCCAAGAAGGGGAAGCATTCTGTCACCCCTCAACAGTCTAAACTGACAAGATTGGCAACCCAGGAACTGCTCAGTGCCAAATGTTGAGAAGCTCAATCACAGTACTTTGGGTTTTAGGGGACTGGGAAGGTGAGAACAGTATATCCGGTGTCTGCCTGAACACTCCCTAAGGTGGGGGTTCACTCTCCCTCAGGCAGAAGCAAGCCCAGCTCTGTCATCTCTGTCCACACAGTCAAGCACTGCTCTCCTACACATCAAGCCACAGCACCCTGTGGGAAAGGTAAGGTGCTCAGGGAAGGGCATCTGGAGGTGGCTGAGTAGAGGGTAAGTCAGTACCAGCACACACACATGAGCCTCTGGAAGTGTCCCAGAAGCTCAGTACAAACACAGGCAGGTTACAAACCCTCTCCACTGGAACTGCACAGAATAGGCCTGAGCCCCTGACCTGAACCAGGTGCTCCTGATACCTGGCCTCTGTGGGGCAATTCTCAGAGCCCCCAAATAGTAAAAGGGAAGAAGCTCTGCAGGATTCCTGATCTGTCCGGGTGGCACTGTGTAGCTCTGGTCTGCTGTCACAGGAGGACAATTACCATTTATTAAGCCTCCCAATTTAGAACCTGCCTCAATTAACTGGAACCTCCAGAGCCCATTTTGATGGATGTGAATACAGCTTCAATATGCCCTCCACTGTGCCCTCGGCATAGGCCGTGACCCCCACAACTAGCTAGCTTTTGCCTAGACACAGAGCTCTGACATCTGTCCCCCATCATCCTTCTTCCCTCCCAGTCCTGTTCAGGAGACTCACTGGATCTCTGCCTGACCTTTCTTTTCTAGGAAAGGGATCCCCACGCAGAAATAGGAAAGAAAAGAAATACAAAGTTAAACATGGATGTGAATGAACACATGGTCCTAAAGTATAAGATGGCAGGGAGCCAAGGCCACACCTTGCTGGTATCAACAGAGCTGTCCAGGCCTCTCAGCTCCTGGGAGCAGCCCAGCCTACTGCATCGATATTCTCTGTCCTTCGTAGCCCAAACTGCACTGGCTCTCCTGGGACCTTTTTATCGCACAATGTCGCTTCAGCAAAAGGTTATGTAGAAGAATGTGGAAGTCTCTCCCGCATATTAACTAAAAGAATGTTCTTGAACATGCACAAGAAGAAAGCACATCTAAGAGTCAGTTTCTCTGAGTCTGAGAAGAGCTGGAGCACTGGACTGGCAGGATTCTGACTCCAGTCCCACTCAACTGGGACCTAGGTATGTCACTGAGCTCCAGATTTCTGGTCTGCTAACAGTGGGAACCAAAGTCCCCACTCCTGGTGCTCTGACACTGTGAGGTCACCTGAGAAACTGCAAACACACTCCAGGTCGTGCCGAACACAACTGCTGTTAGTGTTCAGGCACTGCCAAGCAAACACTTAACAGGCAAGAACACACTCCACAAGCACTGTGCCTGTTCCCATCACCTACACATGACAGTCCCTTCCTGTGTCCCCTCTCTTTCTGGGGGTAGGGAATAGAGAATTCTTGGGTACACATTCTAAACCAGCTTATCATGAGTTAGTTGTGATTTTTCTTTTCCACTGCTTCTTTTTCAAGACAGGATCTCACTGTGTAGCTTTGGCTGACCTGGGACTCACTGTGTAGATGTTCACCTGCCTCTGTCTCCGAAGATCTATGGTTAGAGGCATGCACCACACCTGACAATCAGCTGGCTTTTTAAAAGAAAAGCAAAAAGCAGATTTTTGTGTCAAACCTGACATATTTTTTAAAGCCATATGCCAAACTCTGCCCATCCAAGGATGTCCCTCACAAGCCATGGCTACCTCCAGCCTCAGCTCTCAGAGAAGACAGGTCTTTACAGAGAGAGAGAGTGTGTGGGCAGGGTTGTGGGAACACAAAGCAAGCTTTCCTTGGCAGGGGCTGTCAACCACTAGGTTCCTGTGTGCCGCTCTGTCAAACAGGGTATGACAGAGCCCACCTTCAGTAGGTGACGAGAGTGGGGTAAAAGCCCCTTTACAAAAACAGGCTGGGCAGGTCTCTTGGGGATCAATGGAGAGGGGTAGAGGGAACTGAAGGTTCATTCCCTTCTCCATGAAGTTTACTTGCCCTCCTCAACCATTCACAATGTTACAATGAACTGTAAGAGAAAAATGAGCCCTTTGCAGATCCAATGCCCAGAGAAGCATGCTTGTATCACAGAGAGAAAATACATGAATGGCAGCTCAGAACATGGCCCTGGGTAAATGACTCTTTGCAGTCACAAGAGTGACTGACCTATGATCTGTGCCCATACCCCTAGGATCCTAGGTCATGAGGGTCCTAGGAAGCTCTATCTTGCCCCAACCTACTTCTGCTTCAGGCCTGCTGCTGGCTTAGGCTCAGTCATTGTGTGCACTCATGGGCACCACCTGGAGAGTTGAGCAGAGTCTCTTCTACTTCCCCACATCACTCAATATCCTAGGAGTCCATTCTAGCCATGGCCAGGGCTCATCCCACAGGACCTCCAGACAAGGGCGTGTGACCTCTGCACACCTCAGTTTCTACATTTGCAAAATGGGGGGGGAAGAAATTCTCTCCCGACAGAGAGGGTCGGATGAAAGGAACTAAGAGCGGCTGGGCCCTGGCACCCAGCAGTTTCTTACCCAGGCTCTGGGTGCTACACCTCTCTATGTATACTGTGCCTGTTTTCAGTATTGTAATCTGCTGGGTTTTAATTATGGACCCCAGGACTGCCTGTAAGACCTAGGGCTCCTTGGTATAGAGAATGGCTGGTCAGAGGTTCTGGTTTAGGCAAGTGGCCAGGGAACCGGTTAGGCCCTGCAATCCTCTAGCTGTCTTCAGCCAAGTCTGTACAGGAGCCCCAATGGGAAGGGGAGCCAAGGGTATTGAAGAGGCTCCTGGGCGTCCACATCCTTGGAAGCAGGCATGCTAGAGGATAAGAAGGCTCAAAGAAGAGACAAGTGATGATGTGGACTTGCCAATCTCGAGACTCCTCGGTGTTCCCGCCTCTAAGCCAATCATGCTCTCTGCCCAGCTCTGCCCCTTCTTTCCCAACGCCTTCCTGGTGAAATGTTTCACAGCAGTCACAGCCCAGAGTCCCTGTCAGCTGCAGATCCTACCTGTGCTTGCTCTGTGGTCACTCTGAGCTAGAGCTGCTCATATTCACACATACTCCCCATCTTGTATCCTAAGCCCCAAACACAATGTCTAGAATATTCAAGTGCCAATGCTCCTTCTCTGGCAAAGAATATTGTACAAGTCCCCTTCCTCTGGGACACCTCTCCTGAGGCAGGGCCTCCTGACAGACCAATGGTCTGTCAGCAATATAGCTTCAATAGCCACAAGTACAAGGTCGGGCTGACCTAGTTCAGCCTAGACTGGATGCCTTCTATACAGCATCTCTGTTCTACATTCTTACCTCCAAGATGGCCTCCTCCCATAGCTTCTCCCAGCTACATGGACTCTGGCTGAAGCCCTAGACTATAAGCTAGCCCAGCAACAGCTCATGTGGCCAGAGCATCCATGACAGATTGGCTCTAACAAGGCCTTTCCTTCTACTTTTTCCCTATTGCCCCCCCTCCCTGGAAGAAAAAAACAACCCACTTTGTGTTTTCTACTTCTACCTTCCTTCTCCAGGCCACTGGATCAACTCTGACCTGAGCACTGCCAGGGTCTCATAGGATCAGGGAGCTTTCTGAGAGAATGTCATCCACACCCAGCCTATACTACAGGGCAACACAGTAACCTAGTACTGACAGTGATTTAATCAGGCAGAAAATTGGTGGCCCAGGGTCTCTATCTGTCCCATAAATGGGTTACTGAATGGGTTAGTATCATATGATTTTGAACAGGATATGTCATGGACACATCTAGATTCTGGGTCTTGAGAAAGTAGTTGATAGGTACTCTGGTTGTAGTCCCAGGAAGACCAGGTGGCCCTCATGGCCTCATCTGCACTGCCCACCTGGACTGGCATTATGCAAGCATGGGTCCCTTTACCTACCTGATGAAACAAGGTAACATATTAGCATTTTAAACAGAATTGGCCATGCCTTGACCGTGGCATTGGAGAGAAATGACATTATGGGCAGAAAGAAGGCTGAAGGCAGGAAACTGCTCCTGAGGAGTGGCAACTTGCAGGGATGACTGGGGCAGGCAAGGCAACTCAAGTCTACTTGGGGACCAAGGGGTTCTGTGGGATGAGTGGACACCGGTCTTCTTCCTCCCCAGTTCTGCCCTGTGGAGGGTGTGAAAACTGACTTCCCATCCCACCTGCCCTCTCACTCTCAGGGTACTATTTCTGGCATACAAATTCCCCCTTGGTCAAACTCCCCTAAGAAAGTGAGGTCAGATCTAATAAATCTCATTGGGACCCAGCCCAGCAGGAGTACCCCTCCCTTTTCCCAAACATTCCACTTTTAATGAGGTAACCTTAGGTGGCTCCAGTGAGCACATTAGCTCCCCAAGAGGCTCATACTGAGATGGGTTAGCTGAACCCCAGCTGTCCCTCTCCTCAACAGCCAGTGTACTTAACTCCTCCCCCATGGCAGCACACAGATGTCCTGGTTGTAAAGATACACAGATGAGTCCTTCTGCGCCAGGGGCTGCCAGGCACTTGAGCAAAGCCTACCTCATTTTCCTGACTTGTCAGGAAAAGCTACCATCCTTGCTGCACAAAAGGGAAAATACAGCTCAGGTACTTTGGGGCAGTGGCCTTGGATTCTTTTGGATATGAGTCTCTCCCTCTCAGAGAAGCTGGGTGGGCCTAGAGCAGGAGGCAGCCAATCAGTGCGTGGGAGTAGGAAGAGGTGCCGTGGGGGCTAGGCATCCCAGATGCTGAGGCGGGCAGGTTTACAGGAATGTCTATCACTGGATCTTGCGACTGCTCCTCTCTACCAGAGCAGTCCTTGGGTTAGCAGTAAGAGAACGAAGCAAGCGCAGCAATGGCGGCGGCCAGGGCTTTCCTAGAGAACTCAGCGTGTGTCCCCCATGTGGGCCTGCAGTGCCTGCAGGCCCTAGGGTCTGACCTGCTACAGACCATCAGCTAACACAGGACGTGAAGGGCCAGCACGAACATGCAAGTCAGACAACTGCCTAGGTAAACTGTCAAATCTCCACATGAAGGGACAACGTGGCTGATGCCCTATGTGGATGGGCCTCAGAAAAGAAGGAACTTTGGAGTGACATGGAGAATGAGAAGACTCTTTTGGTCTTGAGACCTGGCTTACCAGAGTTTCTGCAGAAGTAGAAGCTCAAAGTGGGAGTCTGGGGGAAGCTAAGAACTAAGAAAACAGACTGGGCCTCGAGGACAGAGAACTGGTTACAGCCTGGAGTTCCCAACAGCTGGCTGCATGAAGCATGGCGTTTTCTCTAACACTAGCCACACACACCAACATGCACAGCTAAGTAAAAAATGATGTAGCACCAGGTACATGAGTATAGATCCATGAGGTTCTGATAGCTGCCATCCAGCTCCTGGGACCTAAGGATATCACCTGGGGGAGCCCTAACTGGGCATGTACCCCCAGCACCTGCCATAGCCCTCCAAACCTGGGTCCCGAGTCTGTGGCTGGACCCTCCTTACCCAGACCCTCTGTTCAGCCTCAGCCTCTTCCTGGCTGGGGGTTGAGCAGGAACAGCTCAATCAGGATATAATCGTTTTTAATTAACGTGCGGATCATTTCACAGGCTGATCTCCTTGGAGACCACAAGAAAGCCGGTCTTCTAAGCTTTTCTCTCCTTTTGCTCTCCCAGTGCACCCCTCCCAGCAAAAGGCCATACTTCACTTTACCTACCATCTACAGCCTTGAGAACTGCACAAAAGCCTGGCTCCTGGGTCTCAAGGTCTCAAGGCCTTCAGGTGGAAGTATGTGCTCACAACCATACACATACACAACTGTGCACCCCCCCACACATTCTGTCCAAGATGTGTCCCCCACAGGAGGGCACACAGGCATGTGTGTCCAGACTGGAATATGTATGTGGAGGCAGATGGGTCACAAGTTGGTTTACATGGTGAGATTCCCTGTCTGAAAACATAAACAGGAGGGGAGGAGGATTAGAGGCACACACAGCATACCTCAAAACATGACCCAGCAATGAGCACTCACCTGCACAGACACACCACACAAATCTCCACATGGCCATAGTCAGCACAGTTTCAACATGCAGGGCTGAAGTGCTGGTAGGAAAGAGACAAAAAGGGCCCTGTCTCTGGGTGGGGAATCAGCAACCACAGCTGCCTGCTACAAGGGTCTCTAGGGCTGGGCACAACATGTTTGGGGTCAGAAGGACTTAAACCAAATAAGTGTCATATGGGGCCCAGGCTGGTGGCTTCTCTGTCCCATTCCCGATGGAGGTGATAGAGCAGCACTCAGGCCTATCTAGTTACCCAAGGTGCCCAGCACTACTGGCCTGACACTCCCACGGAGACTACTATCTTAGCCTTTCCTCTGGGTACCTGATTCTGAGGCCCACAGAACCGTCTCTTTACTTCCTTCATTTGACCTGAATCTCTTCTATCCCATTTCTCTTTTTTCCTTCCTCCATTCTCTTCCTTCCAACTCCCTTCCCATTTTGGAATCACTGTTTCATCTGTTTCTCTTCCTTCCTGTCATCTCAGACGCCTAGAGTCAACCTCAGGTCAGAAGGAGAATTCTAAATTCTAACCCATTCCAGACACCGTACATCTGATAGGTGCTAAACTTCTCCAGCTCCTAACAGACCACAACTAGATCTCTGAACTTGGAATCTGAGGCATAAAGGCAGGGAAATGACCACATGGGGCCTGAACTCAGCCCTACCCCTCTTGAAGCACCTGCTCTTGACCCTCAGCCTTTCCCTTTGGAAAATGAGATGGTAAAGGGGAACAAGCTCTAGGGAGAGTTAACAGGCAGCCTGTGGTCAGCCAACCTTAGGCTTGTGACTTGGGTAGTAGCCCTGGACCCACTAGCACAGCAATGTACATGACACAGAGGGGGTTAGGAGCCTATTTGCTACTGATCCAGCTAGAGACAGCAGGGACAAACTGAATGGTTCTCCTTACCTGGTCTCTCATCTATGAAATGTGCAAGCTCAGCTTAGGATTCTTCCCAGATACAACAACCCAAATACCAAATCAGTAGCAGGTTCTTGATGTGTGACCTTGGGACTCATTTCCCCTCTGGGCTCTGGTTTCCTCTTATGTCAAAATAGGGAGGTCAGACCAGTGACTCATTGCCAGGGTTCTTTTCAGCACTAGAAGTTTCTAGATAGTAGAGAAGAACAGTGTCCTACTTAGCCCAAGAAAGCTAGAGAAGCCTGTTTCTTCCACTCACCACCACAGGCATGCTGGAGTCTTTCACGATGGAGGCAACAGCAGCAGTGGCATTTTAAGGAAAGCACCTTAAACATCAGAAAAGGCTCTCTACACAAAATATACCCAACTATATCACTTTGTTCCAGGATATGGAACAAAAGGCAGTATTAAGCAAATTATAGCAAATCCACTTGACTAGAAAAGCCTGAAGATGTTGACATTGGTGTTTATGAAGAACTGGTTACAAGACAGGAAAAGGCTGGTATTATCAGCCAAAAAAAGCAGGATATACATCTAAATATGGACAACTCAACAAAGCCTTCAAAATCACCAACCACCAAAGCCAACATGTGGGAAGAGACATACCAACATGTGAGCACTGTCAGAGCCCATTAAGACACTCACTAATCTGTTTTTCTCTATTTTTCAGAGTATTTTGCAAACTGTGTTATAACATATATGTCAAAAAATACCTTTAAAAGATGATCTGCTGCCTCCAATCTCCGTTCACTCACCGATTCACTCATTAATCATTCACCCCTGTGTTTGTCTAGGCAAACAGCAAACAATATTGTCTGCAGTGTGCCTGACTCCGAGGTTCTATGAGACTAGCTTTGCCTACAGGAATGGAGGTCATGTCCAGGGCAGGGGACATAGTCCCCCCTGTGCTGTATTCCCAGCCTACCTTCATCACACACACAACTCTCCAAGGTGCTTGTGCCCCGAGGTTGAAGAGTAGGTAGCAACAAACCTGGAAAAATGAAACCCTGTTTCCCAGAGCCCTCATCTCCAGGCTGTCTCAACTGCTAAATGTCACAGTCTACCCTGGGGTCAGAAAGTCATTCTACAAGACCCAGCTACAAGACTCTACACTTCAGCTGTCAGGGTGAAGGTGTGGGTGTGGGTAAGGCAGAGGGTCAGAAAGGTCTTCTTCCTAAACCCAGCCCCCATGATGACATCCCTCCCAGTTTCCATGACCCAGGCTTGTAAACCTCTTTCCCTTGAGCCACAAGGACACAGTTTGGCTGCCTGACCCTCTCTCCAGGCTCTGACTTGGGTCTCCTATAAGGTCCCTAAATAAGGAACCAGCATGCCTCCTGCTCAGCTAGTGGCAGAGACTGCAGCTGCCATCAACAGGGAATGCAGGGTCTGGATCTGCAGTTCCAGCCAGGCAGTAGCATGCTGTTAGTAGGAAGAGGCTAACTGCGTTTCTCCCTTGTTTAGGGACTGGCAATTTCTGGGGGAAGGTTAACTCTTTGGGTTCCTGGACCCAACCACAGAGCAGTCTAAAGACAATCCAGAGCCCTAACTCCAAAGGTGCCTCCTTACTCCCCCAAGAGCCCTGTCTCTAGGGAGAGAGGTAAACAGCTGGCCTATGGTATCTGGACCCCAGCTCTCTTGCCTCTGAGCTGCTCAACTAGGAATCTATCAAAGCTGGGGTTCATAACACCCAACTAGGCCCCACTCCTCCACAAACCCAAAAGTGAAAAGATCTGACAGCTCAGAGCGCCAAGGCTCTGATCCAGAGGTTTCCCCTTGGAGCTGAGCCCTCCCCCTTTCTGGACTGCAGTCCCCAGGAATTCTCCAGGATAGACCTCCTTCCCCTCGGGCACTAGTGTGGAAAGGAACTGTTCCTACCACTCCCCTCACCCCTCAGTAGCCCTTCACCCCATTTCATCCCAGGGAGAGGTGCAGGCATCAGATCTCTGGGTCACCAGAGCAGTGGTGTCTGCTGTGGATTTCAGGAAGCCAAGCACTTCGTCACACTAACACATCACCTCCGGGATCACCTCTCAGCCTGCAATGTACAGGAGGGGAGGAGGCTGAGGTTAGAGCGGCCCTTCTGCGTGCCCAAAGGCATCAGCCAATCGTCAAGCCCGGGCGGGCAGACTCCACAACCCAGCCAGCGCACCCCAACTCTCCCTGCTGGGCACCCCTACTTGTCTCCTTTCTACACCACCCAGTGATAACCTCTCTATCCCAAACAGGAAGAAAGGGGGGCCTCCCTTCCCCTGCCTAGAGCCCAGGGGTCAGCAGTCACAGGAGAGGCTGAATCATGACCCCTGCCCCTCACTGCAAAGGCATTAGATTTTATTGTCAGGTTGATCACTCGGCTGTTTTGTCAGGCGGGTGCAGGACAGAGGGCACTCTACAGGGAATGAGGAGGGGTATCTAGGGGAAGTGTTTGAAGCCGATGTCGAGAAGGGGGGGGCGACCTTAAACGCTCCAAGGCTGAGAGGAGGGGCTGCAGTAACGCCCAGAGGCGCCAGGGAACTGTCCCCCGGGAGACAGCACTCTCGGGAAGTTTCTCACTGGTTGCTCACAGTAGGACCGGTGCTCGAAACGCCCTCCCAGGCCAGACCAGCTTCCGGACACAGATTGCGAACTTGTGATGAACTCCTTCCTTCTCCAGCATCCCCATCTGCGGCCACCCGCCGCGACATCTCAGCCCCAATTCTTCCACGGGTAGCTCGGTCGCCGAGACCGCTCACCAAGGCATTGTGGAGCAAAAGGGAGGGGAGAATCCCCATCACAACCTAACTGCTGCGGCCATTAAAAAAAAAAAAAGAAAGAAAGAAAGAAAAGAAAAGAAAAGAAATTCCTTCTCCTAGACTGATCCCCTCCACCCACATGGAAAACCTCCAAACACGCAAACCCGCAACTCCAACAAGGATCGCGGCGCGGTGGGAGGGGTGCCCGCGGCGACCCCCATCAGCAGCCCCGCTGCAGGTCAGAGAGCGGCGGCGGGCCGGGATTCAGGGAGCCCCGCCCGGAGCAGCCCGCCTAAGACACAAAGCTCCGCCGCCAACAATACCTGCGGGCTCCTCCTGGGTCTCGGGGCGCCGGCGCGGCGCGTCTCGTAGTCTCCCTTTTCTCCTGCCGTCTCTCTGCTATGGTGCACTCTCCCCCTCGCCTCTTCCAGTACCCGACGGCCAGATGAGATCCTTGGGAGACTACGAGACGCGCCGCGCCGGCGCCCCGAGACCCAGGAGGAGCCCGCAGGTATTGTTG